>CAUYON010033176.1:0-24223 GCA_963573935.1 Arctocebus calabarensis | reverse complement strand
AGTTCCAGCTCTGTCCCTGATTGATGTAAAGTAGATGAAAAAGCTGATAGAACAGAACAAGTTCGCAGAATTTCTGCCCTGTGGAGGAGACTCTGGGCTGCTAATAGTCCTGACTTAGCCTGGGAGCTTCAGCCCTTTGTCTCTGCTGTCATCCCCTGAGGGCCAGATGTGGCTAAAATTTAGCAAAGCTTTGGTCCGCTTTTCGGCCAGCTGGCCAGCTTCTTTTCGGCTCACTCTCTCACCGCTCTCAAGCCGGGAGAACGGCACAGACCAGCGGCAACCCACGCCCTGTCCACACCCCTCGAGAAAGTGTTCAAGAATCTAGACTCTGTGGGGGACAGACCTCCATACCTTGGGGTGAGAGTGGAGGGGAGTGCCGGTAGTTCCAACTTGCAGGTAGAGAATATTTACAGTTTTATACAGCTTTATGCCTGGCAGGAGAGTGTCGCGGCACAGAGGAAGGAAGTCCGGTTTTTAGAGGGTCTCTCCCATGGGGTAGAGTGGGAGGACATCTGAACTCTGCTAGCTTGTTTGTATGGAGGTATAGCATATACTGCGAGCTGTTCTCTTGGGGGAGGGGACTCCTGTCCACTTGGTGATGTGCTCTGTACCTTTTATTTGTATCCTTGGGGTCGCAGGTTGCTCCAGCAGGGTTAATGTGCATTCCTTGACCTTGTCTCTTGGCTCAGCTCCAAACTGTTGGCTTTCTCGCTAAATTTCTGTCCTTTAACTCTCCTTCTGGACAGGAGCATCTGCAGAAAGCTGGCTACAGACCACCATCTTGGCTTCTCCCCCACAACTTAGTTATTTTCAATAAATAATAACTATTTTCTCTGTTTTCATGGTGTTCTTATTCTTAGTTCTTAATATTTTAATAGAGAGTAGAGTACCTCATATCCCCTTGGAACAAATGTGAAGTAGTTTATTGGCTATTGATAAAGTCATCAGTCATCTTCTAACTGTCATATAATGAGCACATTGTCCTTTATCTTAGTATCTTTCTAGGATGTTTCTCTCTCTCTTCCTGTTCTGTAGTTCTTCTCTCCCCTAGTTCAAATCTAACTTTCTAGTTGTTGATCTCCAGTCTCCCTATGGACTATTTTCTATACTTCACATTCTGGTTTTTTCTGAGTGTCCCAACTTTATCCCTTTTTTCTTATAATATAAGCTCTAGGCAATATTTTAACATTACCCTTCTTCTGTTGGTACATATCCTCCCATTTGACAAATGAGAAAACTGATGAAGGCCATATATTCAGGAAGAATCAGAGGTTCACTTTAAACAATGTTCATGTTTCTCTAATGCACTTCCCACCCGTCTGTGGGAGAGGAGAGATGTGGTAACAAAACCCACAGAATCCCTGTGGTTCAGACCACACCCAGTTCTTGTTTTTGTCACACAAAACTGTCTTTTAGTGAAGGTCTCTACTTTCCATTGCTGCATTCAGGGACTCCAATTGATAGAGGCTCCACCATCTGGAAGGTTACTGTTCTGTCAGGGGTGGAGAGAAATTGGGAAGGTAAACACCAGCCAGTAATTAAAAATTCATATGGAAATTAGAAATATACATCATTGTTGCTCACATTATCATTGACCAAATATCAACTGACATAATAATAATTCCAAAGTATAGTAGAATCCTTTACTTAGGAGAGCCAGATTATTGTGAATAGAGGCAATGCTTACAAAAATCTCCACATCAGATAAAATGTAGAATATTCATCATGTATTTTATAATTGCAATAGATAATAGATTTTTTCTCTCTTTCTGTCTCTTTTTTTGGTTTTGAACTGCCAATTCTATTATCCCCTTCCTTATAGCACCAAAATTATGGTGTGGGACATTTTCCTCTCCTCCAGTTTGTGTGGTCTTAAGGATAGATCCTAAATTAGATACATCCTCCCTATTACCCTAGCATAAAAATCAACGAGGTTCAGATCCCAAGTTGAGGCAATCAGATGATTTCCCACAGGACTCAAGGTTTGTAGCTAGATACAAAAATGGAAGGAAGTGGGGATCATTCAATCCTGCAAAGTAAGCTGACACAGTCAACAATCATTGTGACAAGGATCATCATTGGTCTTGTTCTCCTTTGGGAGACTTCCAGGAATCTCTTATCCTTTTTCTTTATTTTTTCTTAAATTTTTAATTTTTTTTTTGAGACAGACTGACTCTGTTGCTGAGGCTAGAGTGCCGTAGCATCAGCCTAGCTCACAGCAACGTCAAACTCTTGAGCTCAAGAAATCCTCTCACCTCAGCCTCTCAAGTATCTGGGACTACCCACCACAACACCTGGATAGTTTTTCTGTTTTTAGTAGAGATAGGGTCTTGCTCTTGCTCTGGCTTGTTTAAAACTCCTGAGCTCAAGCAATTCACCTGCCTGGGATTCCCACAGGGATAGGATTGCAGTAGTGAGCTACTATCCCCTTCCTTATTTCTTATTTTTAATCTAGTTTCACTCCATTTATTCTGTGAACTCCCTGATAGCCTTTTAATATCTTTTGCCTAAGATAGTAGAGTTAGTTTCTAATGCTTACAACCAAAGAATCCAAATTTATATAAACTACTTTATAAATATTCTGAAGACAATGCTATGGGGAATTAAGATATTGAAATGTGAAGTGCAGAGTGTATGTATTATTATATATGACATGTAGAATCATAAGTAAACTAATAGTGGTGCTAATATTAATTGATATAACTTTTATTAATGATGCAGTATAAGGCATCAGGAAATTATAAGAAAGGCAATGAGAGCTTCTAAAAAAGTCTGATGACTCATTTGTTATAGATGCTTCAACTCAGATTGCTTAGCACCTAGGTTAGAGTCAGCTTAGCGATAATAGGATAAGCACTTTGGTAATGTGATTCTGAATGAGCAATTTTCATATTAATGGCTTTCTCACTGTATTAATGAAAACACAATTTGCCACTATAATGAGGACATCACTTAAATTAGGTCAAAATTGCTAACATGATCCGGACTGTTAATAAACCAAAGCTATTGTCTGTGCTAATGGTTCTGCTATTGTAGTAACCATGTTCTTGTATCTAAGAATTTCTAATATATTGGGAAAAAACCTGTGCTATTTTATTGATGACTTGATAATGTCACTTACTGTTCGTGAAAGCCATTGCCATCACATTAACATCGTAAACATCTGAGTAGAAGCAAACAGAAAGGAAAATTCCACATGTGCGGATTAGCGATGAGCATTCTATCAGCTACTTCCTTAATCTGAGGCTGTTCTTCCCAGTCAAGTGATATAAATTACAAACCATTGAAGAAAAAGAAAATTCTATAAGAAAAGGAAAAATGTACAAGAATCACATAAATGTAATGACATTGTTCCACTTCTGTTCTGTTGGCTAGTGCTGCCATAAAAAAGTACTATTGGGCAGCTTAAACAATAGAAATTTATTTTTTCACTGGTCTGGAGGCCAGGAGTTTGAGACCCAAGTGTTGGGCAGTGTTAGCTCTTTCTGAAAACTGAGTATCTATTGCAGGCCTCTTTCCTCAGCCTGTAGATGGTTTCACACTGTCTTCATTCTATAAGTCTGTGCCCAAATTTCCTCTTCTTTTCATGAAACCAGCCATACTAGATTAGGGCCCATCCCAGTGAGTTCAGTTTTTTTTTTTTTTTAAGACAGAATCTTACTATATCACCCTGGGTAGAGTGCTATGGCGTCATAACCACAGCAACCTCAGACTTTTGGGCTTAAGCTATTCTCTTGCCTCAGCCTCCCAAGTAGCTGGGACTACAGGTGCCCACCATAATGCCCAGCTACATTTTTTGTTGCAGTTGTCATTGTTGTTTAGCTAGCCCGGGCCGGGCTCGAGCCCGCCAGCCTCGGTGCATGTGGCTGTCACCCGTAAGTAACCACTATGCTATGGGCGCTGAGCCCCAGGGACTTTGTTTTAACTTAACCTCTGTAAAGACTTTTACCTCCAAATATATCACATTCTGGGGTACTGTGAGTGAACTACTTTAAAGTATAAATTTGGGGGGTGGGCACAACTCAGCACCTAACAACTTCCTTAAATTTTAATTCTCCAAGAATGTATAAACATGCGTTCATGAAACACATATGTAAAGTATATGGAAGATTACCCGAGTTAAATAATTAGGCAAAGGGCTTTTATTAATATTGTATACAAATAGCCTCCAAACTAAACTTGCACATGAAGTAAGAAAACTAGCATTAAAGTGTTTAACTCACCACTTAGAATACAGAAAATAATCACTGCAAGTTAATAGTTTAAATGGCAGCTGCATTCTACGTGTACTCAAGGAAGAAAACTCAAAAAGAAGAACCACTTAAATGATAGGCAGTGTCATCTCTTGTAGGGTTATAAATATCCTTGTGCCCTGAGATAGAACTTTTTATGGGGTAAATTAAAAAAATAAACTGTCTTGGTATTGTTCATTAGGGATAAAAGGTGGTCTTACTACTGCTAGCTGAGATGAGGTATGAATCTGATAGTACGGGGTCATCTCAGCTTAAACTGTCAAGGGAATCACTTTCCTATGGGGGGAGTCAGGGCTGTTGGCTTGGCTGCGGTCTACTCATTATTCAATTACACAGGTATTAATGGACGCTTAGTATGTTCCAGAGGCTATTCTAGGTACTGTGCAATGGGAGTCAACCAAAGTCCACCAGTAAGGCTTTTGAAATATTATATTATATTTTAAAATATATGGTAGTGTTTTTTTTTCATACTGGTGACATTCAAAAAGATCACTTTGGAGTGTGAGTTAATTTTAAATATATTGCCAATAAAGCATTCAGTTTGAAAGGACTTCCCAAGATTTGACCTAGCTAGTTAATTACTAGCTAGTTAAAAACATCATATGTTGTAAATATTCTGATTTTAACTACTATTCTATTCTACTCTAATAAACTTTCAAATATCTGAGAAATTTCAACATGCTGGTTTTTAAGACTTGAAACCTTCTGAACAAATGTGAAAAACCCTAATTTGTGCTTCAGAATGAGTGGTCGATAGCTACTTCTGTCCCAGCACCTTTTTATTGTAAGGCATGAAAGGTGATCTCAGTAATTAAGAGCTCTTAAAACAATATGATTTAGCTCTTTCCCCTGCAATGTTTTATGTCCTAATGAAAGTAACTAAGCAAATAAAGTAGGTTTTAACATTATTTCTTTTCACTTCAATTCTTTTAAATTTATGCAAATTGGGAATATTATCAAGTGATAAAAGTGGCCTGTAGATAACACCAGGGTGAGGAAGAGAAGTGAGATGTTTACGTTATTTGTAAACTGATAATCAGAACAATCAGAACACGTTACTCTTTATAAAATAGGCAACATATCTTTTTGTAATGAAATTGCATTTTAATGTAAATTGATAGCCAATATACATCTTTTTGAAAATGTGATTGATTTTTACAAACTTTTCCTCATTACCCATAGAGAATCACTTTAGTATTTCCTTAGTTCAAAGGGTTCTTGGTTATCAGCCTGATTCAGTAACTTATACCAACTTACATAAAACATTTGTAACTTTAGAAAACTGGATGCAAGCTGTTTAATTGTGAAATGATATAATGTAACATAATCCTCAAAGCATGTATTTGAATATAGTGCATATGTATTTGCATAGTAATGAATCCACAAAATAAAGTATAAGGTATTAGGTAAAAGCTAAAAGCTAAAATAAGATATTGCTAGCAAGAAAACATGTGGCTGCATCACATTAAATTTAAATGGAAACTCTTCCTTTGAAATTCATTCTAAATGCATTTTTTGTACTTAAGGAAATAGTATTTGGGAAAAATGTTTTCTAATTTTAAGGTGTGGCAGATTGCATTATATTACATACTATATTCTCAACTAGAATAAGAATCAATAAATGTCCCAAATAATAATAGTCTTTATTAGTAAAGTTCTTCCTTTCATAAAGCATTTTTACTTGTAAAACAAAACAAAGGAAAAACATATATACATATTGAAAATTTATGACACACACGTATGCTCGGAATTGCCTTGGCTTTTTATGGGCATTACTTCATTTAATTCTCACAACAACTCTGTAAGATAAAAATAATCTTCAAATTTTAGATGAGAAAAATTGGACACAAAGAAATTAAATAACTTTCTCAAAGTCACAAAACTAGTAAATGTAGAGGCTTTAAACTTAACTGTCCCTCCCCAGAGCTAGAGCCCCAAATCACCAAACCATGTTGCTTGTATGCTATACTCATGTTCCACCTCTGTTGTTTTGGGGAAAAACTTGTAACATTATTATGAGTTGGTTTCATAATAAACTCTTTCAGAGAAGTTTTGAAGTTTCTCCATATCTTACAATTATTAAACAGTAGAACCCATTTTGGCCCCAAACTTTGTTTGTCCAGATCCTTGATGACATGACCCAACTAGTCAGCATGACTATTTCTTCCTCTATTCAGGGCATAGTATAGAGGTACCTTCCTAGAATGGTTCACCTTTTCCAGATCCTGAACTTTGATGTTTGTATTACAGAGGGATCGACATAGAATACCAGTTCAGCCCTTCCCAGTCACCTCAGATTTAATGTGAACACACAACAAAGGATGTTTTGTACTAATTATATCTAACCCTGAATGGGTCATTATAAAATCCATCTCTTTGTATCTGTACAAGTCTTGCTTCCTCACCCCAAAGGTTTTAAGAAATGCAAGACTTGAGAATAATCTGAGCAGTTAAAGTGATGTATCAAAATATTACAGCTGGCCATGCTGGCAATTTCTGTCTCATATATCATCCAGCCAGACAGCCAGCAAATATTTCTTAATCTGCTAAGTGAAGGTATTTTCCTAGGCACTGCACTTGAATGAGAGCAGATAGTTGATAAACAGAAATAAACAAACAAAACAAAATAAAAACAAACAAACAAAACAAGCACAAAACATAAGGTCAAGTGGTAGTAAGTACTCAGGAGGAAAATAAAGGATTAGGATACAAGTGCCAGAGAAATGGTACAACAATGTTAGATAAGGTGAGAAATTCATTTCTTACTGTCATGTAACCATTTAACACCAACATACTAGTTTAAAAAAAATCACCTATCTATTATTTTATAGTTCTGAGTGTATGGAATACAGTTGTGGTTTACTGGGTCGTCATCTTAAAATCTCAAAAGTCTGAAATCAAGTTTTTGGTTGGACCTTAGTCTCATTTGAATGCTAAACTAAGTAATAATCCATTTCCAAGTTCTGTCACATTGTTAGCAGAATTAGCTGCTATAGAATTCATGGTAGTTATTTCTCTAAAGCCAGCATTAGAGAAAGACATTATCTGGTTCTTAGAATCTCTGACTTCAGAGAAGGCCTAGATCCTATTTTAAAGATCTCTGATTAAGTGAGGACCATGCAGGATAATTCCCATTTTTGAATGTATAGGATTCAACTGATTAGGGACTTAATTACTCTGCAATATCTCTTCATCTTTGCCCTATAACGTAACGTAACAAAGGATATTCCATCCTCTTTATCATATTCTATTTGTTAGAAGCGGATCACAATTTTTCACTCACATTCAAGGGAAGGGGTTATCCAAATGCATGATAATTCTGTGTGTGTCCACCACTGGTGGTCAGGAAAGTCGCACTGAGAACTGAATGTTTGAGTTAATAGTTGGATCAGATGAAGGATTGAGGCATGTGGATGTATTAAGGAGGAAGGTTTGTATGCAGTAGGAACAGTATGTGCAAAGTTCCTGAGGCTGAAACTTTCCCTGTATGTTCAAAACTGCAAGGGGCAGAGTGGCTGTATCAGAAGGAGTGATGTGACAGAGAGGAAATGAATTCAGACTGATGACAGTTTTACTATAAGGGAGACATGAAGCCATTTGAATCTTCTTACTGCAAGCTGACAAGGTCTGTCTTACCGTTTTAGAAATAGCATTCTGGCTTCTAGGAGGGAACAAATAGTAGCAGTTATGAGTAAAAGCAGGGGTCATGTGAAGGCTATTACCATAACACAGGCATGAACCACAATCGAATGGTGGAGGTGAGGACATTGTCTGAGCTCAGATATTTTAATGCAATAGAATTTCTGAAGTGATTGGTTATAGGGGACAGAAGGCAGAAAGGAGTCAGACATGAGGTCAGGTGTTAGCATAAACTATCTGTTGGAATAATTTTGTTTAATGAACCTCGCCTACAAATCATAACATCACATGATGTACACAATGTCTCGAATGGCCCACATGCAAGGTGACTTATTACATAACTTTTTCAAAATAAACTTTTCCATTTGGGAATAGTTTAAGATTTACAGAAAAGTTGAATGATAGCCCAGTGGGTTCTTTTATGCTCTGCACCCAATTTTTCTGGTTCGTTAACATTTTAACATAACTACAGTGTATCTGCTACAACTAAGGTATCAGCATTAGTATACTGCCAGTAACTAAACACCACACTTGGGTCATATTTTAGTGGGTTTTTCCTAATGTCATTTTCTGTTCTAGGATTTCATCTAAGATACCACCTAGCATTCAGTCATCATGTGTTCTTATGTCCCTCTTGTTTGTAATACTTTCTCTGAGTTCCCATGTTTTGGATGATCTTGGTACATGTAGTTTATCAGTCCAATTTGGTTTGCTTATGTTGTTTTTCTCATAGTGAGATTATAGGTTTAAGGGAGGGAGGCTGCACAGCCAAGGTGTCATTCTCAACACATCAGAGTACAAATACATACTAACTACGAGGGTGTTTATTTAGGGTGTTGACCTTGATCATTTGGCTAAGTTAGTGTTTGCCAGGCTACTACACTGTAGAGTTGCTTTCTTCTCTTGCTTTCCATACTCTACTCTTTGCAAACATTAAATGTAGCTCACATCCAAGTAGTGGAAAAGTAGATGGTGCCTATGGCTCAAAGGGGTAGAGTGCCAGCCCCATATGCCAGAGGTTGTGGGTTCAAACCCAGACCTAGCCAAAAACCGCAAAAAAAAAAAAAGTAATGCCCTCACTGAGGTGTGGAATTATCCTCTATGACAGATTTATCTTCATCTTCCATTTATTTATTCATTTGTTTATATTTGTGTGGATTCTAGACATTAACTTATTCTTTGCATACCTTGTATACTTAGCATATAAATTACATTGCATGCTTTATAATCTAATACTACATTATTAGTCTTATTGTTCAATTTGTCACAGCTTGGGCCACTGAGAGATCTTTTAGGTTTACTTCTGAGTCCCTTTGATATGATCCTAATTATTTTGTTGTCTGAGCACTTCCTTACTTTATGGACATTACAGGACTCTTCAAAACTCATGTTGTATCTTCATTGTCTCAGATGTAACATCAACTATTTCTCCAAGGAACCGTAGTTTTATTTATTAGTAACAGTAGGATGTTCTTATTGACACATAGCAGTGTTTAGTTTTGTTTTTTGTTTTTAAAGAGGAAGGGCTTTAATTCAGCAGGTGGAACCACAGACCAGAATTCTAAAATGGCCATGCTCCCCAATTGGCTCTCCTTTCCCTTTTATCTGCAGTCAAGGGTCCATGGATACCCTTCTCAAGGGTCAGTATGAATCAAGCTGGAGAAGGCAGTGTGGGCTGTTACAGAAGCATGGGCTTTAAAGAAGTGGAAGCAAGCATTAGTTTCGAGGTCCCAGGGAGTTAAGTTTCTATAAATTCCTAAGAGCTGAGAGTCATACCAGAGAGAACATAGTGGTGTTTTTTAACAGGAAGACATTTAAAAACAGTCCACATGTCCATTTATAGGAGTAATTACATTATGATAAATCCATATATGATAAAATGTTACACATCCTAAAAATAAGGAAGTATTTCATTAATATAAAATAAATGTCAGGATATAGCATTACCTAAAAATAAAGAAGAATGTTAATAGCCTGTTATTACATATGTGCATGTATACTAAAATTTATGGAAAAGTAAAAAATAACTCAATATATGTGCACAAAATATCCAGAGAAGCATACAGGTGAAAATTGCTAAAATTAGTTGCCATAGAGAGGAAAACTTGGTAGCAAAGGAATAAGATGAGGAGAATTTTTATTACATACACATTTTATCCCTTTTGAACTTTAAATATACTTCCCACTCAAACATATCTTGAAACATGGGACATATATTTTAGATGTGGCTGTGTGTTATCCAACATCCCAAGATATTAAGGTAAATAAATGACAAAATTATGATCTACCAAACATCATTCTTGGTTACTGTTATTGCTCCAACTAAATTGTACATTATTTTACGGCATGACCACCTTAAGTTTTATAACACAGTGTTATACAACTGTGTCCATCATCTCATTTTCCTCCTGTAATAACACATTCTATGTGGTTTTAGGCAGACTTAATCGTCTTGCCTATAGTAAGCATTTTCCTCCTTTTATTTAACACTAAAAGGAAGCATAAATATTCCTTTGGAAAATTAATCCTTCTTTTGTAACATTTGCCATGTTCACTACCCAGAGGATCTTGTCTTGAACAAAAATATAAGAGAAAATTATATACACATTTAAATTAGTAATTGGGAGAACTGTGTTGGATGTAGGAGGGCTGATTATCCACAAGAGAATGTAGCTTATAGTAATGTAGTTTAGTGATGCCTGCAAATATCTGCTAAGAAGGATCTCAGACCCAGGAAAACTTTGCAAATATTTTAATTAGCAACTAGACCTCCAAGGTCAATTATAGTAAATAAAAGCCAAGAAGAAGAAAAAGGAAGCTACTAGGCAGCCAGGCTCCCTTCCTGGAAAGCTTCTACTCAACCTTTCAGCACACCATCACCTGTCTCAGAGTGTTGCCAGGTCCTCTTACAGGTATCTGTGTATTTGTTTCCTTGAGTCGTGATTAAAGAATTGTGATGTATTTGTTTATACAACTGTGTCCTTACCAAACTGTGAATTCAGGTCAAGGGTTATGTTGGATCTCCCATTAGAGATTCAGAGCTTAGCACGTAACCCAGAATATGCTCTAAAAAAATGTAAAGAAGAAAGAAATAAAAAAGGGAAAGAAGGAGCCAAATGCACAATTTTAAACACAAACTTTAGCTTTAGTGAAAAAGAATTCTTAGAGTATGTAACTTAATAAGTGAAAAAGCAAATGCTATGCTAAAGGATATCAGAGAGAAGAAAAATAATAAAAAATAATAATAACAATAATAAATACAGAGGGAAAGGGGAAAAAAAGAAAAAATGTGAAATGACAGTATAACCAATTTCCAGGCTTAATCTCTCAGCATGCTTAACATAGTGAGTAATTTGAACAAATGGAATCAAAGATGCCTGAGAAGGGCTTAAAATTCAAAAGTATGTGCACCGGGTTTCTGGTGGCAGGGTCTGAAGAAGGGGCGGCAGCGCCATGTCCGGCCCGTAGGTGGCAAGAAAAAGCCCCTGAAACAGCCTAAGAAGCAGGCAAAGGAGATGGATGAGGAAGATAAGGCGTTCAAGCAGAAACAAAAAGAGAAGCAGAAGAAACTCGAGGAACTAAAAGCGAAGGCTGCAGGGAAGGGCCCCCTCGCCACAGGTGGAATTAAGAAATCTGGCAAAAAGTAAGCTGTTCCTTCTGCCTGAAACGATGATGATTGATTCCTATTTAAACATCCTTATTCCCTGTCATAACATCTTTTGCCACCTATAGCTAAAACGAAGTGTTGTCTTAGAGCCTATTGTACATTTAAGAATAAACTTTTGTAAAAAAAACCAACCAAACAAAAAAAGTATGTGCACCATGTAGCAACTCTTGGAAATCTCTATATGGTATGATTTAACAAAAGTGCAAACTATAGTTTACTGGCTTTAAATACACCCAGATCTTCTCCTTCTCTTGATGTTGCCAAGACGTTTCTCACTCTGTTTTTAGAATTTAAATATTTCAGAATAAAAAAAAATAGACATGGAAAGAAAAAAAAAAGAGAGAGAAAAGCAGATGTATATAAAAAGAAGGCAAGTTCAAAGGAAAACAATGTAGAAAAGTAATTGAAGAAAAAGAATGAAAGATAATTGTATGGAAAATGTAAAAAATCATTGCTAATTCTTTTGCAATTCCCTTATTTGAGAATACTCAAATCAGTAAGATAATTTTGCAATAATAACAACAACTAACATTTTTTTAGAGCACTGTGTGAGTACTTTACCCAATATAGCATTCAAATGTTCAATTCTCACAACAGCCTTTTCTGGGAATAAATATTAGTATCTTATTTAACAAATGAAGAAACTACAGTCAAGAGGAAGCAGGACTAGTCATCCTCCCTCCAAATCTAGCACTCTTTATACTTTGCTGGCATAAAAGAATACTATAGTTTGCTGTGCATAATAATCTGCCATGTATAGTGGGTCCCCGTTGGGCTCCCCCACTCCAGAGTCACACTATCCATGTACAATGCACGTCCTTACTTTCCCTCAAAAATTTTGGCAAAGAAGTATGTATTGTACATGGCAAAATGTGGAATTTTGATATCCTAATTAGCATTAAGTAAATAGTACTACGGTAAGGTGGTCCCTCAATCCAATATGACCAATATGGCCTTATAGAAAGAAATCACACAGGGATAAAACCACATAAATATCGAAGTCACTCTACCAGAAGGCGAGTGACTACCAGAAGCTAGGAAACTGGACCAAAACAGACTCCTTTGTAGCCCCTCCAGCGGGAGCATGGCTCTATAACATCTCGACTTTAGATTTCAAACCTTCATATCTGTGAGACAATAAATATCTTTGATGATAAGCCATTCGGTTTGTGGGGCTTTCTTTTGATAGTCATAGAAAACTAATGCACCATCCACAAAGCCATTATTTTGGCCATCTTCTTCCTTATTAACCTCATTTTTTGTCCAGAAATAATATTCCTTTTTTTTTTTTTTTAGAGACAGAGTCTCACTTTATCGTCCTGGGTAGAGTGCCGTGGCATCACACTGCTCACAGCAACCTCCAGCTCTTGGGTTTAAGCGATTTTCTTGCCTCAGCCTCCCTAGTAGCTGGGACTACAGGCGCCCACCACAGCGCCCGGCTATTTTTTTTTATTTTGCAGTTCGGCCGAGGCCGGGCTTGAACCCGCCACCTTCGGTATATGGGGCCGGCGCCCTACTTGCTGAGCCACACTTAAAAGCAAAACAAAACCAAAGAAATTTCATGAGTTTTACTGAATGATGGATACTATACCAAGAGCTTGACAAACACATTATTTCATCTTATTTGTATATCATCCTATAAGTTATGCAGGTGTTAATTATGAGCAAATAAGACCTCATTATCTTTAAATAACTTACCTATGTTCCCACAGGTGGACATAGGACTAAACTCGATTGTTTAACATCTGTAATCATACCATTTAATTAAGCATTTACTTAAATGACTTCTTACATTATTGTCTAGGTATTTCCACTTCTCAAACCAAAATTGAGATGCTTCTGTGAGCCATACAATTCGCATTTACTCTTACTAAATGTAATTCTAAGTGTAAATGTGATTCTTATAGCAACTCTACACAATGCACTGTAGGCTTATTTTATAGATGAGGAAATTTAGGCATGGCATTTTAAAGAGTTAACCCAAAGTTACATAAGCAGAGAATGCCAGGGTCAGAATTCCCCTGAGAGATATCACCCTAGAGTGTCTGTTCCTAACAGCTACCCTGTACCATCTTCCTTGCAACATCTTTGAAATGGGGTCATTTTCTCTGTTTCAGTTTTTCCTTCTAGATCTACTAGAAAGCTAGAAAGATAGTAAATTCTAAATAACATTTCTAGGAAGGACAAAGAGAACTCCAGAGAAAATGTGACTGAAACTGTTCCCCTGGCCTCTGGAAAAAAGGTCTGGGCTCTTTACTGCAAACAGGCTCCTCACGGGTATAGACCACCATTCCTCTCATTTGCAAGTCTCTCCCCAAATCTCCTGCGGTATTCAATATGCAATGCCACTTCATCAATATTTATTATTGACAGCTTCTGTGAAAGTGTTGCTTTTGTCAGGAAAATCTTTTTAAATAAAAGAGAAATCATATACCTCTGAAATGGATTTGATATACCCAATGAATTAATCTTTAAAGAAGTTTTTGTGTAATATCACCAAGATATGTGAGAGGATAAGATAAATATTTTAGAAATGTAAACATCTATTACAAATTTTGGTATTATCACACATGGATATTCAAAACAATGCATGTTTATGAGGGTTCCTTATTAAAGTGTTTGTGTGTGTGTATATCAATATACACTTTTTTTAATAATTGAGTTCTGTAAGTATGCTAGCCCAAATAGCAGCAAATGTGATAAGTGGTATACAAAAAAAAAAACCTCAAGGTGAATTTTTTCATCCAACTTTTCCCTCTGAAAACTTTTTTAATTACTATAGATGTGACTCCTGTGTACTCCTGCTTTCATTTTTAAGCCAACGGGAAATATGTTTCCTACTGTTGTTATGAAATCTCTAAAGTTAATTACTGAAGATAGTTGGATTATTTTTTGCTTATCTTTATTCTATTGAGACTACACACCATTTGCATGTAGCCATGTAGGGTGAGTTCACTTCCGATACAGTCAATTATATAAGTCTATCAACAGCTATTTTATTTCAGAAACAATAGAGATAGACGGCTTGGACTCTGTGATGAATATAGATAAGAGAGAGGTCACCCTGACATACATAATTAGTTTTACAATGTTAAATTAATAAGTCGAGTGCCCCTAAGGCAACCATACATTCAGACTGAAGCTCCAGGATCTGGAGTCCACTCCTGTCTGCTACTGTCAGCACCTCCATGGCCTAATGCACTGCTTATGAAGGGGCATAAGGTATTATGGCAAAACTAAATGGCTGTAAAACCAAAATTTGCATAATACTATGGTCATACTACATATATTTCCCTTCAGAAATATTTATGTAGCTAAATTATCATGCAAATTCTTAATAGGATGTTGGCTAAACAGATAAATCTTTCACTGCCTTACAGCCTTACAGAAATCGCTAAACAAGGGTTGAAAAAGCAATTGATGATAATATTCAGAGAAATATTAAAATTTGGGTCTGTTCTTTATCTAAAACTATAAAGGTGAAACAAAAGGTGTTTTCCAGTTATAAATGTGTATTATTTGTTTTCCCTCCACCTGTAGGTGAAAAATATTATCACTGGTGACAGAGCTCTCTTAGTAAGGAGGAATGACAGATGATGTCCAAACTTTACTTGGGTCTCAATCAATGGTCTGAGCTATTTTGCATTAGTATGTTTGTTATTAACCTATTTGAATGGGAGTAACCTAGTTTTTGTATAAAACAAATAATATAATTTTCTAGAAACTTTTAGTTGAAGCACTCTAGAGTCGTGTCTGCAGTACAATTTGTGCTATACATTACTTGATTTTATATCAACATACTATAACATATTTGTTCACGTTTTTAACATTTAACATGTAGTAAGCACCAAACTAGATAACCCATTATGCTATTTACTTTAATATGCAGAGCATACCTATAAATTACATTATTATCCACATTTTACTTAAGAAGTAAATGAGTTGCCTATTGATTATGAGTCTCTGATCACACAACCAGATCATAACAGAGCAGGAACTGCTTTAATCTGAAGGCCATATTGTAGTGGCTTTATGTGATTTTTTTTTTCTCCTTAGGTCATTAAGATCCCAAATGATTGATTGAGGCCACACATTTTTAGGTTTATATTAAAGAAATAATAAGCATGTTATTCACCTCTCAGCACCATGTTAGCCACCTTCCAGATAATTATGGGATATTTTACCTTCTGAATCTATAGCCCAAAGAAGCTAAATAACTTCCTCATGGTCATATGGCCAGATTTCGAAGGCTCTGGTTAATTTTTAAATGTTCATTTCCACCTTATCACAACCTCTGACAATGCAATAGATACTTACCCAATGACATCTTCAGTTTCTCTATGGCTGAGCATAAGCATATTATGTTCGTAATTATATAATTTATGATGCTTGGGGTTATAAGTTACAGAACAGTGCATAGAGATAGTGGCTTATAGGATCAGACAATGTAGATTGCACGATATTTCTATATCAAGAAAGAATATATTCTGAAATTCTATATCAATATAGAATCTTGATATTTCTATATCAAGAAAGCCAAAGGAAGGAAATTTCCAGATTTCTTCAGCAGATCAGTCTTTTTTTTTTTTTTTTGCCATTTTGGCCAGGGCCAGGCTTGAACCCGCCAACCCCACTATATAGGGCCAGCACCTTATTCCTCAAGCCACAGCCACAGCCCTAGCAGATCAGTGTTAAGGACAAACATTCACATGATTTTCAACTATGTAGTGGAATGAAGCATTCACATGATTTTCATCTGTCTAGTCTAGTTTCTGCACTATTTCTGGCAGCATTGCACTCATAATCTAAGAGGGAGATCAATTTAGCTATCATAGGCAGATACCCTCAAACTTCGTGGTCATTCAGTCACTTGTAAGATGCTAAAATAAGAAAAAATTTAGTAGAATCAAAGTATCTCAGGAGACTCTCTTTGGGTTTTCTTGTCCAGAATTGAGTCATTTGAATAAGCATGTCCTACTTTAAGGAAAGATGGGGAAGAGAGTAACTGGGATTCTCAATGTGTTTAAGGTGAGGGATGCTCTGTCAACAAAGAAGAAGTTGGGTGTGGGGTGTGATGATGAAGAACAATTCTCTTCCAGTAGATACCATCGATGTTTAAGCTGGCATCATACCCTGATATTTAGTCTCTTAGATATGATATGCCGATCTTTTACATCATCTAGCTAGGTAGATGTTGTAATTTTACTAACAAATTGTTCCAGTCAAGTAAAAAAAAAATAAAAAGTTAGTCATTATATTCTTAGAGACAATGACAATAGAATAAAATGTCATAGAACACTGTCCCTTATTGGTAGATAAATTCCGAGGCAAAACCAATTATTTATTTTATACTCATTATTTTATGGAAAATAAATGTTAGAAATAGTTGTGGTCTTTTCAAAATTAAAAATTTCATGTTTTATGGCAAATGAATGTCTTCAGGAAGCATTTTGTCTTACACTAAATGAATGATAAATTATAGAACTTTTTGGTAACAGAATGCATCTGAACATTCTCATAATTGTGGTATTTATTTCCACTCTTTTCCATCTGCTAATTCTCCTTGCTCTTAGTGAGCACATGAAATAAAAGTGATCTCTAAGTCAACTATTTTTTTTTTTTTTAGCAAATATAAACTTTTGTTTCTATTTTCCCAAGGACAAATACTCAGGAGTATTTATGCTTATATTTCAGTATTTAGAAAATGAAATAGCACCATTTGTGATACTCTGAATTTTATCCCTAACTTATGGGGGGACTTATCACCAAAAGAGCTAAAAGATACAACACATATACAAAAATCAAATCAAAAAAGTCTGTGTTGCTTCCATAAGCAAATGTGATAAATAACATACTTGAAATGTTATTATAGGAGAGATGACACTGTTACCTAATTTTCAAATCTTAATGTACAAATGTGTGGATATGTTTTAGTAAAAAAGGCATAACCAGTCCTGATTTTCTTCTTAACAAATTTCTGAATTCCTGTTTATATAAATGGTCTTGGAATGCTAGATCCAGGTTAGATTTCCAAATATTGGATTTTGGGCATAAGGATGGAGTAGTATTAACCTATAACTTGCAGAGCAAGGAATAAAATTTTAAACAGGAGTTTCAAAGACAAGATTAAACATAAGAGTTAATGGCTTAGAATTTATAATAAAGCTAGAGTATGAAAATATGTTTGTCTGTGTGCACATGTACACAACAGAAGTGATGGATGAGAATCACAAGTTTCCAATGAACAATCAAAGGTGGTTCTTGGCAACATGGCTGTAGTATGGCTCATGGCTCATATCTCATTTTATAGAGTTTTTATTACTATATCTTTTAAGTTGGGCAAGAGCTTTTAAAGACAACACTGGTTACTTAGACATCACAGAAGGACACAAGTTTGACATACTCTTCTAGAAGATACTTTCCTTCTCAGTGACCAAAGTGAGTCTAACTTGCTTACCTGATTTTCTCATTACTTATGGGAATGGTTTGGGAGACATGCCAAAAAGCTTCTGACAATGGAGAAAGATAGAGTTAAGGAATATGGTCCCATGGTGAGTTGGATCAAAAGATGCCAACATTATGTCCTTGCCTTTATATTTGGGGAGATAAGGACTATACAGGAGCAAAATGATAATATACAAGAGATTTTCTTAGAGAAAAAAATAAAAAAGGAGTGTACACCTAGAACCATTAAAAAATCTTTGTGTAGGCAGCGAGAGTCCTCGCTTTTAGAAACTTAAGGCAATGTCTTAACTCAGTAAGCCACATTTTGTAAAAAAATAATTTTAAGTTAGAATTTTCATAAGATAAATAAAGACTAAGAGCCATTGGGCTAAGTATGACCTATCAATTCCTTAGGTTTATTTATGGCCGTGGTGAATTGGGTTTTATTTCAGTATCTTTAGTCAGGGAGTATAATCTATATAGTTTACCAGAGGTGCTACCTGGCTGCTTCTCAAGTTTGAATTAACAGTGCATCTCCCCAGCTATCGACATAGGGTGCTGCTGGTCTGTCCAGAGTCAGTGCTCATGCCTTGCTTAGTGGAGCCCACAAGGTATCTCAGCCCTCACCCTTTTTGTGAAGTTTACACTCCTCACACCTATATATAATATCCTTCTGTGTTCTTAAACCATAAATCATCAGCTAAAGGATTTTGTCAAACTCTATTTTCTGCAGTTATGAAAACAATATATTTTCCCTCATTTTCTTCATCTGAAATCATAACCTAAACACTAAATATTTTTTTTCAAACAATACAGCACTTTCTTCTATCCTCTATGAAATTCAGATGTATCCAACCCCTACTTCCACCCCATTAAGAATCATTAATGTAGAATATGCATTAGGAAGGTATCTCTAAATATATCAAGCCCTCTTTTTTTGATTTCCATGAATTTTTGTTTTCTTCTTTTTTGCCTTAATGTAGCTCTTACAATTAGGTGCTATTCTTTTATTCTGATATGTCCGGAGAACATCTGACCCTGTTAATCTTCTTGATAGACCTAAAGAGGCTCAAGATAACTGCTTATTGCCTCTTTGGAAAGCTTTCTTTTCCTCCATTATAGCATCATGTGTTACTATAACATTTGGCAATATCTGGTAAATTTAATACTGTTTACAACATGCAGCTGTGTTTTGTTTCTAAATACAGCAAAAGTAGTCATGAACAAGTTCAAACTACAAAGAAAAAATCTATGACTGTTAATAAAATACACCTTTTATTCAATAGGAAATAACCCAATTGAAAGATCTTTCTTTTTTCATGACCAAGTTCATTTTCAGCTTTATGGTTCCAAGAAACATATGGAAACACTCACAAAGCTGATTTTTCTCTAAAATCTAGGTGTTGCTAAGATTCTCATCAAGCGCAGTAGGTTGATGACAGGTACAAGGAAATAGCAGACATTTAAATGATTCAAATTATAATTGGTAATTAGCTCCCAAATAATTCCTGTCTTTTTTGGTTGGAAAGAAAACACTTTTTGCTTTTATGTAATTACCACAAAGAAATATAAATATCTTATTCAAACCGAATCTTCTTATGAAATATAAATTCTAGGAGCCAAAAGTGTGTATTTCTTCATATATGATAGAAATAGAAATAAAAGGCATCTTAACATTCTTGAAAGGAAATATCATTTTAAAAGTTATGTCATTATAAATAAGGACCTTTAAAAAATTCTTGTGTTACAAAGTACCATTATAAATTGCATTGTTAAGTTTTATCTAGGACATCTCTATGCTAGGAAAATTTATTTCTTTCCTTCTTCATGATTTCAACTACTGTGCATATTTTCATTTTAGTCACGATGTTCTGCTAATCAAAACTAGCAATATCATCTACAGAGATCTGGGGAATTAATTAGGTACATTACATTTCTACTTTGCTAATCTTCTCCATGTCTTTGCTTGGGGAAAAATGAGCCCATCAATGACTAATAAACTAAGGAGATTCTATTTGCTTTACAGAAGGGTCTACTAAAAGGATAGCTATGGTTTATAAATCTTTTAGTCCTTTCCTGACATAGCAGCACTTGAATATTGACCTTAAAATAAAAAGTACTGTGCTCTGTATGAAAATCAAGTATAGATATTTCCATATTACCTGATTTCACTTATATGTTCTTTTTTATCTATTTTAACCAGAGAGAGGAAGCACTAATTAGAACTATACAGGGAGTCTCAAAGGACTTGAAAGGATGTCTTTTGACCATACCACTTCTAACTAAAAACAATTCAAATAAAGGCATTTTGACAAATCTATCTATGTGCTAACTTCCACACGGTGGATCTAATTCATGGGCAAGTCAGAAACATTACTCCACATTATTAACTTTTCATTTCAAGGACAAAGTTTGAAACAAAAAAAGAGAACATATGTTTTTGTTTTTTTACCTTCCTGGTGATCAGGAATATTTTAATAGTAAAGACAATGCTCTAAGTCTGACTAGAGAATTGGGAAGTCATGCTACAATAAGTAGAAAGATGGCATAGGCCATCATGGATCCTTGAGATGACAATGGGAGCTGAGTATAATAATTCCTCTAGACGTTTGGATAATTGGGTTTAGTCTGATTGTATTCCACTGGTGATGGCATAGAAGAGTGACTCATGATGCTGGGAGCCTCTTGAGGGTTCAAGTGGGTCCTTGGCTTTGTGCAACAAAGAATAAAGTGAAAGTGAGATTTATTCAGAAACTGAGTAGACTTACTCCTCAGATAGAGCAGAAGCTAGTTCTCCTTGAGAAATGGCCCTATGGTTCCTGGTACCCTATTTACTTATTTATTTATTGTAGAGACAGAGTCTCACTTTTTTTTTTTTTCACTTTTTGGCTGGAGCTGGGTTTGAACCCACCTCCTCCAGCATGTGGGGCTGGCACCCTTCTCCTTTGAGCCGTAAGCGCCAACCTCCTGGTGCCCTTGTATTTAAGCAATTACTTCATAATAGGCTAAATAAGTGGAAGAAAATTCATGGAGGGGTATTGTTTTCCTAGAATTAGGATGATACTCTCCTTTTGACTAACTATGATCTGACAGGAAGTGCCATGGTGGCAGGTGCTTGCTGGGAGTGGGGGGGTGTCCTTAGAAACTCTTATAGTCATGAAATGTATAGTGAAGCTGTGAGGTCTAGAAGCAGTCAATTCCTCTACCACCTTGGCTTTAACCAGTTGGAACTTTCCCTGCCTCCATCCTCTTTTGAAACTTTGCTTTGAGACTTCTGACTCAGTTGGGCAATGTCTGAACAATTAAGCAATGCCCCAAGCAAAGCAGTGGCAGAAGCAGTGCCTGCCTGTTCCCTGTCTCAGTTTTATATACTCTTGATAATCAACTTACTTCTTGACTTGTTATTAAATCAACTTATTTAGCATAATCAACTTATTCTCGGTTATTAAATCATCTTATTTTTTGATTATTAAATGCTGACTATTGTTTGCCTCGTACTTGAATGCTTTTTGTTCTTAACCAAAATACATGTTAAATTTTAGTCTTGGGGATATTTACTTTAAGAAATGGTAAGATAACTATTTGCAGTTTAGTAAATTGCAATTCTTGAAATAAAAATGATAGCAATTTGGATAAAAACTCTTTCAAGAAACTAGCTCATGGGGCTTATATTTAAATAAAAAGGAATACCATATTTTCATTAACTATCCTAAAACACAGTTTAGTGCATTTAAAAATGTTCCTCAATACTTCCATTTTTAACAATTATTAGAAAAATACTGACTTCAGTCAATTCTGAATTCAACATGATGTTTATATGTTTTGTAATTTAGGGTAAATGAAGTGGTATTTATCACTGAACATTACCATTTAAACATAGTTAAAATGATAAAATTCATGTCATATTTATCTTACCAAAACTAAAATAATAAAAATTGTATTTTAACAAGTTGTGTGACAAATATTGAAGGTGACATAGCAGTTTGATCTGGGTACTGGCCAGTCATCTTTTTATAATTACGTGTCTATACAGAATCCCTGTACACTGAAATGGCAGTGATTATTATCCAAAACTTATTCTCAAATTTTGCTATCTACAGCAAGTTTTAGAGAACTGGTTTTCACATTCTTTGCTTTTGTTGTCACTCCGTACCCTGCCAATACCATTTATATGATAATGGTAAATTGAACACAGTAATATTAAAAGCACCGACAAGTTCCTTTCATGTTTTCTTTCTACAGTTGTAGTTCCTTAAACCTAATTTCGTCCATCAGATAATACAGTTGTGAGACTCCTGTCCCCTACTGAAAGTGGGAGTAACTTCATTACTGGCCCTGAGAAATGTGTTCCCCACCTAATAATGGATCGGGTCTGCCGCTTGAGTGTGGATACGAGTAATGACCCATTCTTTAGTCCAGTTTTTCTAGAGACAATTTTTCCATTGCCAGAATAGAAATAGCCACACAGCAGTGAATTTATGCCTCCATAATGAATATGGTTAGTTCACAATAGCATGCCAAGTATGTGTTCATATCAACTTTATGACCCATATAATATATCATGGAGCCACAGGCTGAAAAAGAAACTAATTAACCTTTAATGAGATAAAGACACCGTAGGACACTTGGCACTTTGGAAGGGCTAAAATTCCCAGACTGAGTCATTC
The DNA here is from genome assembly GCA_963573935.1 of Arctocebus calabarensis. Lineage (NCBI taxonomy): Eukaryota > Metazoa > Chordata > Mammalia > Primates > Lorisidae > Arctocebus > Arctocebus calabarensis. The sequence goes on along the minus strand of CAUYON010033176.1, from coordinate 1,553 downwards.
ACTTGGATTCTGTGGCACTGTGAATACACTACCTCTGTCAGGCACCAGCCTTCATGTCAGCCTCCACCAAGTCTGCCTGCAAAAAAATAAAGCAAAATAAATCAAAATGTTACCAGAGGGAAACCTACCCAGCTGGGTTGTTTTAGCAAATATGGAAATAAGTGAAATTTCTAACACCACTGTCCTTAAATCTTCTTTAGTAAAAAGAAATTATTCACTTGCTAAACTTATCACAGATCATTCTGCTTTAAAGGGCTTTGACCATGCAGGTATAAAATTTAAAGAACATTTTTAAACCAAACAGGGGCATTAATATGCTCATTCTCGTCATAACACGACACGTTTTTCAATACTGTTTGATTCGTATCACATTTCTATGGAAGACAAAAGTTCAGTTAGTCATCTCTACCCAGTTTCTAGGATTCACACAATTATGAAATTACAGATATATGATTAGTTTCTGAGAAATGTGCAAGAGAATAATACTCAAAATGTTTATTAGTGTTCTGAAAGTTGAGAGAGAAAGCTCTTAGGAATTGTTTGAGCCTTATTCTTATCATACGAGTTGACAGTTATTCTAGAAAGAAAATGCAGAGCCTGTAAAACATCTTTCTTTTTGTATTGATCTTTCCATCGAGTCTGGACAAACATTTTTATCCGGTGGCACATTAATGCAGCAAACACTTAGGCATTTATCTGAGAAAGAGTAATGATGTCATCCAGGATTTTCTACAATCAACTGTTCAATTTTCCACGTGCAAAGGGAACAACTCCATTTCCTTCTCTAAGTTCAAATAGACTGAAGTAAATTATAAGCAACTAATCCCCATCTTTATTTATTACCATTAAATAAGACCAACCCTCAATTGTTTGTAAAATGCACACGTTATATGAAAACATTAAGATGATTAAGTCTTTCCATTTTATGGACTTTAATTTATTGAAAGAATGATGATATGTCACTTATAGGGACATTTTTATAATAAATTTCTTCTTTCAATTCTAGCATCTTCGCAGATCTAGCTTTTGAAGGCCATGTAACCAATGCTTTGTTTTACCCAAGGTATCTCTGCTTTGCTAATAAACAGGAGTATTGACTTCTCTGAAGTGCTATTAGAGAAAGGGGAAACATGAAAGGAGTTTTGGTTAATAGCACAGGAAAATGATTTGGGAAATTTAAATATGTTGATCAAATCTTTTGAGGCAGGTGAATTTTGTGTAAGGAGGTATTATCATTCCAGAATGAAGTAGTTTGGGTTTCAGTATACAAGTGGAAGAATCAAAGTGATCTCCCACACCCTGTCATCACTACAACTACACAGCATGTTTTTTATTTAATGGAAAATTATGTACTAATTAAGGAAGGGGCAACTTACTGGCTGTAGAACTGTTACTTAAGAATATGGATTATTGCATGTAAAGGGTTTTGAGCAATCGTCTGGTTCAGTGCTTCTCAAACTTTAAACTTAAGAATCAACCAAGGTGGCTTGGCGCCTGTGGCTCAACGGGCTAAGGCGCCAGCCTTGTACACCTGAGCTGGCGGGTTCAAATCC
>CAUYON010033174.1:0-17341 GCA_963573935.1 Arctocebus calabarensis | reverse complement strand
TGTGTGGGGTTGAATGTTTTTGTTGAAGTTGAGTTCCACCTTTAGTGCCTTGTGGTCTGAGAAAATACAAGGTAAAATTTCAATACTTTTGATTCTGTTGAGGTTTGTTTTGTGTCCTAGGATATGATCAATTTTGGAGAATGTTCCATGGGCCGATGATGGAGAGTTCTATATGCATCTATCAAGCACAGTTGTTTTAGGGTCTCATTTAAGTCCCTTATATCTTTGTTTAATTTCTGTTTAGAGGATCTGTCCAGCTCTGTAAGAGGAGTATTAAAGTCCCCTGTTATTATGGCATTATAGGATATCATATTGCTCAGACTGAGTAAGGTCTGTTTCAAGAATCTGGGAGCATTTAAATTGGGTGCATAGGCTCGGCGCCTGTGGCTCAACAGGCTAAGGCTCCAGCCACATACACCTGAGCTGGCAGGTTCAAATCCAGCCCCTGGGCCCGCCAAACAACAATGATGGCTGCAACCCCCCCCCCCAAAAAAATGGCCGAGCGTTGTGGCGGGTGCTTGTAGTCCCAACTACTTGGGAGGCAGAGGCAGGAGACTAGATGGGGCCCAGGAATTGGAGGTTGCTGTGAACTGTGATGCCATAGCACTCTGTCCAGGGTGACAGCTTGAGGCTCTGTCTCAAAAATAAATAAATAAATAAATAAATAAATTGGGTGCATAAATATTTAGAATTGAAAAGTCTTCTTGTTGTATTTTTCCCTTGACCAATATAAAGTGACCATCTTTGTCTTTTTTGACTTTAGTTGCTTTAAATCCACATGTATCTGAAAATAAGATTGCAACTCCTCTTTTGTTCTGAAATCCGTTTGCCTGAAAAATTATCCTCCAACCCTTAACTCGGAGTTTTAATTTGTCTTTTGAACTTAAGTTTGTTTCCTGCAGACAACAAATGGATGGCTTGTGTTTTTTAATCCAGTCAGCCAATCTATGCCTCTTCAGTGGGGAATTCAAGCCATTAACATTTATTGAGATAATGGATAAGTATGGTAGTGTTCTATTCATCATGTTTTGTGAGAGTCCATTGCTTAGTTTTATCTTTTGCATCAGTGTGGAAGTTAGGCTCCGTCCTTTAATTTCTGAGATCTTATTTTGTTGTTGATCCATTGTGATGGTCAGTGTGTAGAACAGGTTGGATTATTTCCTGTAGAGCTGGTCTTGTTGTGGCAAATTTCCTCAATGATTGTATATCAATAAATGATTTGATTTCTCCATCAATTTTAAAACTTAACTTCGCAGGATATAGAATTCTGGGCTGGAGATGGTTCTGTTTAAGTAGACTAAAGGTAGATGACCATGGTCTACTTGTTTAGAAAGTTTCATTTGAGAAGTCTGCAGTCACCCTGATAGATTTGCCCCTGTACGTCAACTGGCACTTATTCCTGGCAGCTTGAAGAATCTTTTCTTTTGTCTTGACTTTGGACAGGTTCATCACTATGTGTCTTGGGGAAGCTCGGTTAGAATTGAGGTGACCTGGGGTCCAATATCCCTCTGAAAGGAGAGTGTCAGAATCTTTGGTGATATTTGGGAAATTTTCATTTCTAATATTCTCTAGTATGGCTTCCATTCCCCTGGGGCTTTCTTCTTCTCCTTCTGGGATACCTATGACTCGTATGGTTGATCGCTTCATAGAGTCCCATAATTCCGCCAGTGAATGTTCTGCTTTCTGTCTCTTCTTTTCCGCCTCTTTAAGTATCTGAGTTATCTCAAGAGCTTTGTCCTCTACCTCTGAGATTCTTTCTTCTGCATGGTCTAATCTGTTGTTGATACTTTCTACTGCATCTTTAAGTTCCCTAATTGACTGATTCATTTCCCTCATCTCTGCCATGTCCTCTTTATATTCTTTTCTTAATGGATTCTGTTTTTGGATTTCTTTTTCCGCTTTATCAGCATTTTCCTTCATTTCTTCCTTTATTTCCTTGATTGTTTTCATCATCTGTATTCTAAATTCCCTTTCGGACATTTCTAACATTTCCTTATAGGTGAAATCCTCTACAGTATCTACCTCACAGCCCCTGGGGAGGGGGGTTGCTCTGGACTGGTTTTTCATGATGCCAGGAGTTTTCTGCTGGTTCTTCCTCATGATTTCTTTTATCTGTTTCCTTGTCCTAATTTTCCTTTTATTTCCTCCTGCTCTTTAAATTGCCATGCTTCTGGACTAGGGTTTTGATGAGTCCTTTTGGTACAGGACCAGAGAATGCGAAGATTGAAGAGCAAGAAGGGAAAAAAGAAAGAAAGAGAGAAAAAAAAAGAAAGAAAGAAAGAAAAGAAAAGAAAAAGGAGGAAGGAGAAGGGGTGGGTAGAAGCAACTAATGACCAAAAGTAGAAATGCACAGAAAGAGGGGGATGGGAGTAATATAGGTGTACAGTAAGGTACTTTCATCCAATCTTAAGAGCCCCCAACCTCTGGGGGTGCCTGGTTGAGTGATTAGGTCAGCAGCTCTTTGCCAGACTGTTTGGACACAGTACTCCACCTCCACCAAGCAGAGGGGGAACACAAAAATGCAATAAATCAAATCAAAACAAGCAACCCGAAAACTTTACAGGATAAGATTGGGGAAAAAAACAATGACTATGGGTAGAAACACTAGCAAAATTGAAGTCTAATTGTTGAAAAAGACAACAATGGAAAATTATATTTAAACTAGAAAAATGAAGAAATAAAAAAAAGAAAAGAAAAATCTTTAAGGAAAATGTTGAAATTAAAAATAAAACAACAATAATGAAAACAAACAAACAACAACAAAAAAAACCCATAAAACAAAACAAAACCAAGAAACAAAGCAGTAAAGCAGTATGTATATCTTGCTGATATTGTCTGGTCAAGAGGTGCTCTTCTGGGGTATGATATGTTAATCACAATGTTGATACGGCTGAACAAAGTGGAGACCAGCAGAACAAAGTAGAGACTGGAGGCCTCTAATGATTTCTCAAACCCTGCAGGGTGGAGAGCTTAAGTCCTCCTCAGCCTGTTTAGAAGGCACTTTAAATTGCTATTCTGGGCTAAGCAGAAGCTTTCCCAGGAAAGCGCTTGTCGCTGGGATCACTCATTAAGTGGCTATCCACCTACCCAGGGTGCCAAAACCAGTCTCACCCTATGCCCCTGAGGGCTAAGGCTGCAAGGCCTCTCAGTCCCCGCCTTTAGGCTGCTCAGTCACTAGATTACTCGCTCCCGCCTGATGTTTGTTCTGTGACCCTGAGGGTGGAGCTTGCAGGGGCAGTTCTCCTACAATGGCTCCACACAGCCCACAACCAAATACTGGTAGCTCTGTCTGACTTGGTGGCTCAGTCTGGAGCCCCAGACAACACTCGCAGACCCCCACACTCTTGCCCCAGTTCTCCCAAGGCAGTTCAATGGAGTGCCAAATCCAAAAGAAACCCAAATAGCTCCCAGGTAAGGCCTTTCCAGTTTGCAATCTCACTGCTGCTGTAGCCACAGCTGCCGGCAGGATTAGACCAAACGAACACACACAACCACTTGCCAAATCTCCACTGCTTTTGCCTTCCTCACAGGGTCCAAAAATCTCACACTGTCTCCCTGTGTCCCCAAAGGGATGTTTCTGGGCAGATCTCACCAGCCAGAGATGCCTGAATTCTTCTCTCCCCAGTTTCACCATGCCCAGTTGCAAGGAAGCTGTGACTTGGCTGCCATCTTAAAGCCACTCCCCCGCTTCCCCATTATTTTGAAGGCAGACTCATCTTGTCCATAAATATTTCAGTAGATATTGCCTAAATTTATGGGCTATTAAAAAAAAACCATAAGCACAATATAGGTTTACATTTAAAAATAAAGTATTTTTTAAAGTCATCAACTTATTAATCACTGTTCAAATTACCCTGATTATTTCATAAATCCTTTTTCTTTTCCTGTTTGTATCAAGATACAGATAAATTCCATACACTGCAATTGGTTGATTTATCTCTTAAGTCTATTTTGATCTGTACATTTTCAGCCATCTAGCTGTTTTTTCCCTACTGGTATATTATTTGTTAGAGAGATTAGGTTGTTTGTCCCATAGAATTTACTTAATGAATGCACCCTTCTTGTATGTTTTAACATGTTCTTCTAAGTTTTCTGTTTCCTGTAAATTTGTAGGTTATTCTAGAGACTTGACCCAATTCAGAGTTAATTTATTTTGTAGACTGCTTTCTAGATAATGAGTACCTTCACCTATCTTTGCAAAGTTAGCAGGCTTTTATGCTCATTGACTACATTCATCATTTCACTAGAGGTTGTAAACTGATAATATTTTGTCATTTCTTCTTTTAACTGGAATCCTTCTATAAAGAGAAAATCCCTCTATGAACTATTAGGTTACCGAAAAAGACAGTAAAATTTTTTTCCATTATATTTGCCAGGATTCCAAAGAATGAATTGATTCCTTAGTAAGTAGTGTGTATGTTTCTTTTAAAGAATCATTTGTGAGCTAATCTATTTAAATATATTTCATATATTTTCATTTATTTCAGTTACTATTGATATTGATATTTAAATAGTCCTTTCTTTGGCTAGTGGAACATCTTCATGTTGATTTTCAAGTCTTTGATAGCCTCCTTTCTTTCTAGAGTAAAAATTCTTCTACACCCACCTCGTATCTATCCTAAGCCAGATATGAAATTGTCCATGAGCCCGCTTCTTTTCAGTGGGAAATGGTTTTTAGAAACCACAATCTGGTTACAAGGAGTTGCTCACTGCTACTGGGTTAGTATTGTTTCCAATCCAGCCTAGACTTTTTCAATTGGAATGACTACAAAATAAGTAATGTTTTTAAATGAAAATTTGGTATGGGTTTATGCCAAAACTTAATTCAGTTTTTACTAAACTTCATCAGTCTTCTTTCTGTATTTCCTTTCTTCCATTACAAATAATAAATAATGCTACAGAAAACTAGTTAATGATTTGGGAAAATAGCACAATATTTATTTTAGTGGGAAATGATCATATATATATTATTTATTATCTGTATGTATTTATATAATATTAATTTTTAGTTTCTTTTTTTGCTTTTTAAATATATAAAATTTTCATGAATAACCCATTTTATTTTTGCTATAAGAAAAAAAATTCTGAAAAACAAAGATAAACCAGATGGCATAAATTATAACATAGTAAATTGTTTGCCAATCTTATACGTGGGTAGAATAATGATAATCCATTACATCTGTGGAGTAGATTTTGCAGTTTACAGAGTGTTTTACATCTATTATCTTTCATGATCATCACAATAGCACTGAGAGGTAGATAGATACTTTTATAGATAAGAAAATTGAGGTTTGAAAGGATCGCCTATGAGGGAATCAAGAGTAGAACTTGGAACTCCAGCTTCTGATGTCTTGGTGAGTGTTTTCTCCTCTGTATGACACCTGTCTCTCCTGTATTGCTACTCCTGTATCAACTGTCACTTTACAATAAGACAAGAAGACCCTGCAGTGTTCTGCAGGTTTCTTAGAATGCTGTCTAAAACCCTTTCTTTAGCCTGAGAGTTGGAGGACCATAAAAATACCAATATGTTCTTTTTAGCCTAATTTTTATTTTTATCAAAATGATTCATTAACATAATTCAAAAAATCAAATATTCCACAACATTTAAATGCAAAACTGCTATCTCCTGCCCTATATTCATCACCCAACTCCACCTCATATTCCCTCTCTCCCCTGAGGCAACAACTTTTAACTATTTGAGCTGTCTCTTTTGATGTTTATTTTCATATTTCTAAATATCCTGCTTCCACTGAAGTTTCTTGACTTTTCAATTATCAGTACATTTCCTATTATTGATTCTACTTTTGGTAGATTTTCTCAGCTTTGCTCACCAGCCCTTCTTTTGGGGAAGAATAAAAATGTTGGGATTTTTATTTCTGCTGTCATATTTTTTATTTTCTGGAGTCTATTTTAGTCATTGGAATGGTTCTTTTTAAACAGCCTCCTGTTCCTGTTTCATGTATGCAATGACTTTCTTTATTTCTCTAAGGATATGTGCCAGTGATGTATTTAATGAGATGTTTCACCTTTCCTGCATTGTATTTATGTTCTTTGAGGTTTTTGTAATTCTTATTTTGGTTTTGTGTTGATGTTTTTCTCTTAGGGCCTTTGCTCAGATATTAATGGTCTGTGGGTTATCCATGCATATTCCACTAAAAATTAATTGGAAATTTCAAGATAAATAAATAGGACTTGTTGAATGATGGGCTTGGGCTTCCCTATAGGATGATTTGTCTGGGTCATTTCATAGTATCTGTAAATGTTTTCCAATGGCCACTAAGATTTACCAGAAAGGATCATTTCAGTCTTTTCCTGGGAAGTTAGTTAAAGACTGGCTGCTAAGAAGTGCTAGAGGCCTAGTAGGGGAAGAGATTTGAAGATGGTCTCACCATTCTATTTGGATTTTATTTACTCTGCCCATTCCTTTTTAAAGCACAGAATATCCACCTTGAGCTTAGCTGTTTGCTGCAAGATAAGACTTTCTAAGACTCATTATTACTATAGTCAATAAATTTCCGGTCATCTTCTTGGGGGTATGGTGAAGGGATCTAGAGATATTCAGGCAATCTTCCTGCTTTCAACCCTACCTACTTCTAGAAGTGCCTCAAACTTGTAATTTCTGACTTTCCTAGGACTCTGCAGTGAAAATCAGATACCGTCTGGACTTTCTCCAGTGATGGCTTACATTTCACTTTCTCAGGTCTGCCTAAGTCAATTATTTCTTTTCCATCTGCCTTATAGTTCCAAAACGCTACTGTCCTCTTTTTTAGTTCTTTTTCCCTCATAGTTTTGTGCCTTTAAAAAAATAATTTCTGTCATTTTAGTAGGTATTAGGGAAGGAATGGAGGTAAATGTCTGTATTTCTTCCCCCATGTGTAACAGAAGGCCAAACTCTTCTTCCAGGCTGGCACTTTAAAAGGTATTCAGCCTACACCAGGGTCTTGGGCTCTTTCTCTGAGAAGCACTGTGGCTCCACTGTTTACTGTTCACAGGGCTATAGGTGAATTGGGGAGCTTGAGTGACCTTATCTTTTAAAGAACAGATAATAGGGGCTGGGCATGGTGGTTCAGGCCTGTAATTCTAGCACTCTGGGAGGCTGAGGTGGGTGGATTGCTTGAGCTCAGGATTTTGAGACTACCCTGAGGAAGAGTGAGACCCCATCTCTTAAAAAAAAAAAAAAAGAAAAGAAAAGGTAGCTGGGCCTTTTGGCAGGAGCTTATAGTCCCCGCTACTTGGGAGGTTGAGGCAGGAGGATCTCTTAAGCCCAAGAGTTGGAAGTTGCTGTCAGCTATGAGACCACAGCACTCTACTGAGGGCAACAAAGTAAGACTCTGTCTCAAAAAAAAGAAAAAAGAAAGAAAAGCAATGAGCAAATTGAGGTGTGATGATGTTAAATTACTTGACCAGCAGCACACAACGAAGATGTGGCTGATCTTAGATCAGAACCCACAGTTTGCTTTAGAGTTGTTATTCTGAGTACCACAGCCAAAGCTTCTCAAGCCAATGTCGTCACAAATCCCCTGGGGATCTTGTTCCAGTGTGGCTCTGCTTGGCGCGGGGCTGAGATTCTGCATTTGTAACAAGCTCCCTGGTGATGCAGATGGTCTTGATCCAGGGACCCTACTTTGAGTAGTGAGGCCCCAGAGTGTGGTCTCTCTGTGGTGGCCACATCGTATGAAACCTCATTGTCCCAGGGTGTAGAAGCGACCATGTGAACAGTGACAGTACCTGCTTCACTGTCTTCTGCCCCAGGTATCCCACCAGGACCACAGAATTCATTTCTCCTACCACCCACTCTCCCTGGGAGCCCCTGGCATGCCCCGCACGCTCATAGTCTACTACTTAGAGTGCAAGACACTGTTTTCTACCTCCTTTGAAGTCAGCTGAAGGTAGCCTTGCAATGTTACCTGTTTATACTGCCTTCTCTGGGCACACCGTACCTAGAGTTCCAACTCAAGATCTTCTGAAACACACCAGAACATTGAGTTCTTTCCCTCTAGCCCTCAGCAGAAGTGGGCTGTGTTCCTTGAAGAAACAAACAGGGAGAAGCCCCCCTCCCTCTCTCTTTGGGTTTCTGACCCCAAGTAGCACTACCTGTGCCATGGATCTCACAGGCTCCCTTGTGAAAACAGCCCCATGCACTGCTGCCAAAAGCCTTGTGGGCCTGGGTAAATGTAACTGCTGCTCTCCTGCACCCCTTCCTCTCTCATTAGCCTCTGCTCCAGCTCTCCTGAACTCTGTCCCTGCAGCGAGTCAATTCAGGCCAATTTCTTTTTTCTTTTATTTTTACATATACATGTGTTTATTAGGTTTCCACTTTTTGCCTTCACAGAATTTAAAAGGCTTAAAATTTAATAACAATAGCAATGTTTAAGATAAGGACTAGAAACAAAAACCATGTAAAGAATGAATGAAGATAAATACATTCAGAAAAGAAAACAGACGATTAATGCATCGAAATATTAAGCAATATTAATAATAATAATACCAAGAAAGTAACGTTCACATTGTCAAATAAGAGTATGTCTATTATAGAATGCTTTGACTGAGGTTCAGTATGAAGTTATCAGTTAACTTCTTATTTTTTCCCCCAAAGTCTCAAAAAATAGACAACTAATACATAAATAAAAGTAAAAGAGAGTTTTAAAAAACAGCTTATGAACTCAGGCCAATTTCCAACTTTAGCAGGAAGGGTGATGGCCCATTAACTCAGCAGATGTATCCAGCTATGCATGAATCTCAGCATAGTCTCAACTAGAGGCATACTTTGACCCAGCGCATAGTAAATAAGGTTTTGAAGAGCCACCTCGAAGCATCACAGTTCATGGTGAGGCTAGGGGAAGCACTGGAAAACGGGGAGACCCAACTCTGCCTCTGCCTAGCTGTGCGACCTTGGGCATTTCTAGCAACCCTCTCTGATTGTTTCCAAGAGTATAAATTAGTGAGCGAGGGGCTCTAGATGGTCTTTAGTACTCTCCAGTTCTGTCTGATGTTCTGTAAACTTCTAGTAGCACTTAGTACTCTAGGTAGGTTTACGAAAGACGATTTCTACTTACCAAAAATCCATTCTATTAAGTAGAAATCAGAGGAGTGCTCAGTAGAAAGAGTTCAAAATGTGAGGTCAACTGACTTGGGGTTCCCCCCTTATTATCACTATAATCTTAGTCAAGTCCATCCCCCTCACAAACCCTCAGTTTTCTCACTCGAAAGGGGATATACTGAATGAACTTGCCCATTATAAGCACAGGTTTTTTTTTTGAGACAGAGCCTCAAGCTGTCACCCTGGATAGAGTGCTGTGGCTTCACAGCTCACAACAACCTCCAATTCCTGGGCTCAAGCGAGTCTCCTGCCTCCGCCTCCCAAGTAGCTGGGACTACAGGCGCCCGCCACAACACCTGGCCATTTTTTGGTTGCAGCCGTCATTGTTGTTTGGCGGGCCCGGGCTGGATTTGAACCCGCCAGCTCAGGTATACGTGGCTGGCGCCTTAGCCCGTTGAGCCACAGGCGCCGAGCCATAAGCACAGGTTTTAACTGAGGGCTCTTGAGCTTCATTTAGCCTACAGATAGGTTTTGCTTGATCCATAGAGCATTTAAAACAACTTTTAATCAGTTACCTACATAAAAATTAGGAGGCTTTACATAAAAAATCTGATCTGGTATTCTGGATGTTCTTGGAAGATCAGAAAATCTGGGCCACATGGGTCATCCACTCTGAAGCCCCCAGGGGCCTGACCTGCATTGAGGCTGTCCTTTTTAAGGGACATGGGCCTATTACATCATCACAACCCCCTGGATCCATGTTCCTAATTTATATACTCAAGTTCTATATGCCTCTGGATCTGTGATCTCTGAGTAGCAATTTTACTAACTAGCTGCCTGGTATCAAGTGAGTATTTTTTTAAGACTACATGTCCAGATCATAGAATAAGAATAATAAAATGTTCACATTATCACATTGATTATATTAATAAGATAGAGTAGGGGTAGGCAGAGTTTTCTGTAAAAATGGAGGAAGGAAATATTCTAGGTTTGCAGGTCACATAAGATCTCTGTTACATATTCTTCTTGTATTTCTTTCTTTCTTTCTTTTTTTAAGCAATCTTTTAAAAATGTGAATATTCTGAACTCTTAGGTAGATTTGGCCTAAGGGTCATAGTTTGCTGACCCCTGAAATAGAGTGTATAGAGCTCTTAAAATAATCCCTGGTGTGCAGTGGGTATCAATAAATGTTAATTCTCATTGTTGCAATGTCAGTCCTCTCATTCTCTGACTTGGGACATGAGTGGACTCCACAGGGTGTCAGAACTCCCTAAGGCCATTCCAGTTCTCTTCTGAGGACACAGAGGGGAACAGCATTTTGTCTGTGGAGACATGTCCTTCTAAGTGGAAAGCCTGGCAAGGCACATAAAGAACTCCAGAGCAGCACAACAAATCCAGTGTGAGTGTGTCATCACCATGAAATCAAAAGCATTGTTTAAGCCACTTGCTAAGCCACATCCCCATCTCAGTTATTCTGTCTGAAATGTTACCAAACAATCACAGCTGGACAGAGCGTTGGAGGTCCTGTAAAATCTGATTATGAGCTCTCTGTTCTCACAGCTTTTCTCCTTTGTTTTGGTCCTTTAAATCCCCTCCATCCCCCCAAACACCTTGTGCTGTATTATTTATTATTTAACTTGAATACCAAGGATGCCGCTGGAGATGAAATGTACTTGACAAAATAAAACCACTTGGACCATGTGATTCTCATACATGCAGCTTGGTGTAATTAAAGTAAAAGAGACATGATATCGTTTGCTCATTCAAAGAATATGATAACTGAATCTAAAGAAATGTCAGTTATTTTCTGTGGTTTCCAAGGAACCCAAGGAGAACAGGCATTTAAATAAAAGATCCGAGACATCAAGAGATTGTCCAAAAGATACACTTTTTTCCTCCTACTCGTCGTTTACCAAGAAATGGATGAAAATCATATATGTGATACAAGTTACATTCCTAGAATAACTGTGACCTAAATTTCTTTGATCTGGACCCCGTGCATCATGATTACGGGAATTCATGACACATTCACTTAGCAAATGCTGCCTGAACACCTACTGTGTGCCAACTCCTGTGCCAAATGCTAGAAATAGGATGAAGAATAAATCCAGGGCCTTGAAATAAAAGAATTTGTGTTCTCATGTTAAGCTCATAATTCCAATATAAATACAAAGTATTAATTTGTGCTATTATAGTAAGAGTCAGCACTATATTTTAAGTGCTTTTTATATGAGGAATCCATTTAATCCTCTCAACAATCCTAAGAATTATATGCTGTTATAAATTTTCGTTTTACAGATGGGCAAATGGAGGCCAAAAGCTTATTTAATTCTTTAATGCCAGATAGCTAGTAAGTGAAGCGCTCTGATTCAAAGCAAACAAGCCTGAGTTTAGGCCAAAGCTCTTAAAAGGTACTAGATAGTCCTCTTACCAAAAGGGGCTTGAATCAAGTTCTCAAAGCTCAGTGCAGAAGAACACCTAATTTTGTTTTGGGGGCCCAGGGAGCACATGAGGCAACATGTTTATCTCAAAGATTCCCTTCCTAGGGAAGCTGGGCAGGACATTCTAGGCAGAGAAGGAGCATATGTCCAGAGAATGATATTTTTACCAGAACCCAAAAAAGAGAATATTCGATCATGACTGTTATACTTGCCTGTTAAAAATTAACACTCAGCATTGCCAGTGATTGCTTATTCAATATTATTCTTCCCTGCAATTCTGGAAACTTCAGGAAGGCAGGTATGTGTCTTACTGTCTACTGCATGTCTAATGCCCAGAATATGTTTAATAAATACATAAGAGATGAATAAACAGATCTAGTCAAAGTAGAACAGTAGGAAAACGTTTAATCTACTATGCTCCACCATGGATAGGGGTTGAAGCTCAGCTCTATTTTACACCCATATTAGCATTTTAAAATTCTCATTTCATACTGCTATGTTTTAGACATGCCCATAATATTCTTAAAAGGCTTTTAAAGCATGGTATTGTCAAAACCCCCATTACTATACGTATCGGTAACATTCAGTAACATATCTGGAGCAATTATTCTGTGCACTGAATTCCAAGAATAATGCTGTACTTTACCCATGATGGCCACTAATTAGATAAAATGAAATGATGTTACAATTGCATGCAGCACATTTTAAAGTGCAAATCCATGTGTGACAAGAAATGGACTTCCTTTTTTTTTTTTTTCTCCTAATGTCGGTGACCAATGTAGAAGCCCAGACAGACTTTCTTAGGGAAGCTGGCAGGACCAGCTAAAGAAAGGAGATAACTTTGCTAGTCAAATCAGCAAAGGTATATAATGTTGGGGTTAAAGGTCAAAAGATGTGATCTGTTGGCTAAGGACATTAGGGTAGGGCTGGAGGAGGTTTGGTGCTTTGATTATTTCTCGTTATGATGCCTTTCCAAGTAGCAACCTGAGAATAGCACCAGTCTGGAAGGTTTCTCCAAGTCTTAAAGGTATTGAAAATACAGTGTATGTAGGGTTCACGAAATTTTTATTGCTAATAAACCTCTTTGATTAGGAAATTACTGTAGAAGAATGATTCATGTTTAATACGGGTATTTGATTTTCACCTGAAATAATTTTGCAAGATTGGGCCACAGACAGCTTTTTACCTACAAGGCAAAATAGTGCATGATCATAACCCCTAAGAGGAGAGTTAGCAGAGGAGTTAGTTCCAAGAGCAGTGCACATTTCTGCCTCTAGTAGACGCTACCCTCACAAATGAGGGCAGCCAGTTCTCACATCTACTCTGTGTTGGGCTTTTCTCTGGATAAAGGTTGAACTTCAGGTTGTTAAACATATTCAACCTGAAGGATAAAAAGAGTAGAGCTTTGACCTGACTTCCACCTCTGGCTCCAGTGCTTAATAGGTATGTGTCTTTGGTCCAATCATGAGCCTGGCATGGAACAGTGTTTTTTTCCTCCTTTCTCTGATTACATTTACAAATCCAAGATTGGAACAGAGGTGGCAGAAACAGCCATCTAGAGATAAAACAAAACAGGTAATAACTTGCCTAACCCTGAATTGGAAAGAGATTTATAAATGGAAACAACATATTACCTGGCACTGCCCTGAGTTCTGAAACAATATGAAACATGAGAATCATTTAATACGTTTTCATTATGAAAATATTTATGGTATATTTACAACATGGCAGTGACTGTGCTAAGTACTGAGGATGCTACATAGAGCAGAAGTACACGTGGTCCCTTCGGAGTGGCTCAGGATTTACCAGCTTCTCCCATACATCATCTCAGCAGTGCAAAATAGAAACTATTGCTGACCCCATACTATAGATGACAAAATAGAGGCCACGAGCCAAAGCATCTGAGTCTAACACAAGAAGTGGAGTCAAGTCCCTCTCACATAGCTTGGCTTTTTATAGAGCCAGTGCTCCTTGTACTTCGTGGCCTCTCCATTTCTGTACCAACAACATCACAGATGTCTGTTTAGTGTTAGGCAACAGAGGACTTTCCACTTACTCAATTACATTTAATTCTGTGATATAGTTATTTCTATTATTATCTCCACATTTCATGGATGGAATTGAGATCAGAGAGATGTGGTGGCTCATCCAGGATCACCCAACTGGTCAGTGGCAGAACAGAGAATAGGTTCCTTCTGATACCAAACTTTTCTACCATATGTTGACTGCCAGTTTACGTTTTTCTTATCTTGGAATCTTTGAGCCCCAATTTCATGGTCTAAGATTATTTCTATAACCTATGTAAATGACAATTAAAGTCCTGCTAATCAGCCATCTTGAGGCAAAACCTCAACAAGCAGTGAGCAGAGACCTGCAGGCTTGCCCCGTTATTTACAGATAACTCTGAGAGCTGCCACCACTCCATCTCTGCGTGCTGCTGCAAAGCCTTGACGCTTATCGCAAGCTGGCTTCTCAGCTCCATTTTTCTTGGTTCCCACTCAGCAAAATTGGGGAAACCAGATTTTAGCATGTGGAAGTATTTCTATACTGCTAGATTTTCTGATGAGAGTGTGATGGGCTGGTGGAAGCATGATCTACAAGGATATGTCAGGAGAAATATGTATTTCTGAGTTACACTGTTTGGACCATGTGGCAAAAGTTGTTTCCAGAAAAGAATTTTTTCTTTCACTTTACTCTCACTGCACCATTTGTGAAAATAAGTGCTTTCAATTGAAAAAATCTGCTTAACACTTGTGAGGACAGAGTCCATACACTCAGACTTTCCTCCACCCTTGTTATGCTGAATTCCCTGGCGGGCTAGGGTCCTGCCGTTGCTCCTATACAGGCACAAACAAGACTTGAGCACTCTCTTCAACTGTTTGTGACTATACTAGAGTTTTTAAAAGTAAATCAAATTACTAAATGTGTAAGCCTTGTCTGAATACTTTTAACTTAGTATGCTCACCATGCTAATTTTTTGAGTAGACCTATGTATAATACATTGTCCTATTCTCAAAAGAACAAAGGGTTCCCAAGGTCATGAAAACAATATGACATACATTTTTAGTTATCTAGGACATATCCATTTTTCTCCTTCAGACACTTTTCCCTTTGTTTAGATTCAATTTTTTCTTTTTTTGCAGTTTTGGCTGAGGCTAGGCTTGAACCCACCAACCCCAGTAAATGAGGCCGGTGCCCTACTCCTTGAGACATGAGCGCCACCCTAGATTAAAATTTCTATGGCACTGGTCTACTCTATCAGGTAAAGACCTGTCAAGCCCAGAGTTACTTTTCTCTACCTAATTTGCTATTTAGAAATACATGAAAATGTAGAGAAGCCAGAGGTGTCAGCACCATTCTCAAGGGCTTGTGGATAATTTAAACCAGAGGGTTTGAAATGAGCTAAGGACCCTATCCCTTGTCTGTCTCAAGTTGGTGTTTTAAGCATCCGTACCCCTGAATCTCTCCCCCTGCTTCTCAGGAGCCCACAGATGTCCTGTCCTCTCATTTGGTTCTCACAGCATCCCTAAATGTTGGCCATTGGAGGGTGTCACTATCTCTGTTTTGAGGGTCAGAGAGACTAGGTCACTTCTTTCAGGTTACTGCAGGGCCAGTAGATGGAGTTCAACTCTTGAGTGAGTTCTGTTCTTGGCTCGTCGGATCCTTCACCCTCACTGGAGGCGTGTGGGTGTCCAAGGTGCTCTTCCAGGGTTTGGAGGAGGAGCACTGGATTGGGAACCAAGGGACAGTGGCCTTCTGGGCATCCCAGCCCCTGCAAGGGGGCTGACCTCTGTACTGGCCCTGAGTCTTCCTCCTTCCCTGACACCCCGCAGGTGCTATTACTTCCAAAGCTCTACACCTCTACTGATTCACGAGAACTTGCACTTTGATTTTTAAAATTGTATTTACCGTCTTTCACATATGTTACATAAATCAAACTCATAAATACTTATAACACTATTTCTCAAAGCACTCAGATGGGGGTAGGAGGATTGAATTTTTACTTAAACCTGACGTCTCTATGAAATATTCACATTCATATCTCATTCCTTGAAACAACTGAACTCCTAGTGGCAAAATTGATGATTTTGGTGCCACTGTGCCCCTCCTTCGTCCCACTTTTTATGCCTTAGGGACTAGCACAATGCTTGATGCCTAGTAACTACTCAATAAACAACTAAGTTTTCCTTTGTTATTATTTTATTCTTATTTAATTCTACTTACTACATAAGCCTCAACAATTGTTAAACATTAAAGAAGTGTTAATAATTAATACCTCCCACAATAAAATAACCTTTTCTAGTAACATACTGAATCAGTGTTATCACATGTATAAGCTATACTCAGATAACATGAATATCAGTTAAAAACAGGGCTACTATCTGGAAGGCTTGAAGAATTTCCCATGTGGAATGCTCCATATGAAGGTATGCTTACTTTTCCAGGATACTTCTGATTTCCTATACTTTTCCCCTTTTCAATAAAGGTAAATCATTAAATGTGCAATAGGATTTGAGTCTACCTTTACACTATTGCTAGATTTTTCATATAAGTTCATCAAGTTAAAACAAATCCTCTTTCTAGCCAAAATCAGATCTGATTTTGGTGTAGAGAAACAAAGCCTCTGTAGCTAAATGGCACATGAGAAACCTCTTGGGTGAACTGGCCAACACGTAATTGTACACTTGCATAATCTGGACGCCACAAGACACACTGCAAATCAATTTGTTTTAATTTTTATTATTATTATTTTTTTTGAGACAGAGCCTCAAGTTGTTACCCTGGATAGAGTGCTGTGGCATCACAGCTCACAGCAACCTCCAATTCCTGGGCTCAAGTGAGTCTCCTGCCTCCACCTCCCAAGTAGCTAGGACTACAGGCGCCCGCCACAATACCCGGCCATTTTATGGTTGCAGCCATCATTGTTGTTTGATGGGCCCGGGCTGGATTTGAACCCGCCAGCTCAGGTGTATGTAGCTGGCACCTTAGCCTGTTGAGCCACAGGTGCCGAGCCAATCAATTTGCTTTTAAAGCTTCCACGCGTTGAATGTCCGCTAAGTGAGGCATGCAGGCTTAGTCTTACTATCATTTTATAGAGGGGAAACTTAAGCTCAAAGCCACACGCTGGGAGTTGTCAGGGCAGAGAGTCCGGCTCTAGTCTGCAGAGCTCCAGAACCTGTTCCCTCCCCACCACTACGGAGCTGGCACTCAGGGGCCCTGATCTGTTCCTCCCCACAGCAGTCACTGTTGACAGACCTACAAGCTAAAAACCATTGTCTCAAAATGTGACCTAAAGCAAAGCTGTAATTCAGAATCATTTCATTTCATACCTGCCACCTGAGACTATAGCCAGATTTCTCCTTTCTTGATGAAGGACACACAGACATAGTCTCTTTGACTTACTTTTTAGGACCAGCATCTGTGGAGGCCATGCTGCCATAAGACTTCTCACTACTAAGATTAAAAACTGCACTTGTTACATGATAGTCAAACTCCCACAACTACTCACTCAACATTCCCCTTCCTGGATTTTTAGCAGATCTTGGCAGATTCTGCCTGATGCTTGCATCCCCAGAACCACTGGGCACCTCTGGAAAGCCAATGCTCAATTTGTTCTAATAATGAAAGAGAAAGAAAAGGACCTCTTGAAGCCTTAGCTACCTGATGACACGTATGGGACTCATCTTTTTCCATGGCTCACACTCTATTTTTTTTTTTTTTTTTGAGACAGAGCCTCAAGCTGTCACCCTGGATAGAGTGCTGTGGCATCACAGCTCACAGCAACCTTCAATTCCTGGGCTCAAGCGAGTCTCCTGCCTCCACCTCCCAAGTAGCTGGGACTACAGGCACCCGCCACAAC
>CAUYON010033173.1:0-18355 GCA_963573935.1 Arctocebus calabarensis | reverse complement strand
GGACTGTATTCATTTGTTTCCTGGCCAAGGAACCCATACACCTATATATACCCTGAGACTAAAGACCTAAAGGAGGAGATGGGGAAAGACTGGGAGAGAAACGGAGAGAGCTTCTCTCTCCCCACTAGAATTTTCTCCCTCTAACAGGTGCCTTAATATTTTCTGTATTCTTTTCTTTCGTTTCTGTGAATAAATTTTGTCTTACAAAAAAAAAAAAAGAAAGAAAGAAAAGTTGGCCTGGTATTTCAAAATGTCCCATTCATTTCTTAGTAAAATTTCTAGATCAGTTTTCTAACTCTACTGTCCATTTTCTCCCACATATGCCAACTTCACTTTTTTAATAAGAACAATATTTCATAGACGTTAGGTTTATTTCTAAAAGTAATCTATATCTCTATATCAATTTGGGTTTGAATGCCAGCTTTAATGTTTATTTGGATGTCATTGGACAATTTGTTTAACTCCACTGACTTTCAATTGTATTGACTTTCAATTCCTCTTTAAAATAGGAATTATAATATACCATGTACTTTATGGTTTATTGTTAAGATCAATGAGATAATGCAATTAAAGTATTAAAGTGTCCAGTGGTCTTTCTCTCATGTAGGAAGGGCTGATAAAGTCATCACTTTATTAAACTATAGGATGAAATAAATAAACTATGATTAACAAACACATGTACTTTGATAAAAATATACAACCAAAGAGATTTTATTTTTTAGAAAAGAAAATAGGAAATAATTGTAATAATTTAACCAAGTGATTGAGATAGTATATACTTGTAGTACAGGTATTTGACAATTAAAAAGGCTGTAATATAATGTTAATTAAATCATTACGATATAAGTACAGAAAGACCTGTGTTGTTAAAATGGGACAGTTTGGGTTTTCTTCTTGATACACATCATGCATCTACCAGTATAAAATATAAAGATTTGAGAGTAAAACATTCTTACTATTTTACTGCATCAGAAGATAAAATTATCATGACCCAGTACTATTTCTGAGTCATACATATCTTCACTGTCATTAATTAAAATTCTCCCCTGGAAATCTTCTAGAGTGTTATTATCCATGAATTTCAAGGTTGCTAATTTTAACTATTTTTTATAATTTAATGAGAAATTTCTGAAGGCCCTATTAGAGAACATTAGAAAAAGTCCATTTATGACCACAGGTCATAAAGAGGTTTCCCAAAATAAATACTAAACGTGATAGCATGTGAGCTAGTTACACGTTATAGGGATTATTCAAACAGAAACTATACCATGAGCTGTTTTAGATGTTGTCAAAATAATTTATCTTCCTGGCTCGGCACCTGTAGCTCGAGTGGCTAAGGCTCCGGCCACATATACCAGAACTGGTGGGTTCAAATCCAGCTAGGGCCTGCCAAACAACAATGACAACTACAACCAAAAAATAGCTGGGCGTTGTGGCGGGTGCCTATAGTCCAAGCTACTTGGGAGGCTGAGGCAAGAGAATCACTTAAGCCCAGGAGTTGGAGGTTGCTGTGAGCTGTGATATCATAGCACTCTGCCCAGGGTGACAGCTTGAGCCTCTGTCTTAAATAATAATAATAATAATAATTTATTTTCCATGGAATAAAAATGCATTTTAAATTGTTAAAGAACTAAATCATTACCAACAGAATATTAGTGTATGGAATTTATAAGTATGATTTACTGATTCACATGGTATCTATATAATATGATATTATCTAAGGATAATGGTCAGAATAATTTTATATATATCAAAATATATGAAATCTAAATTAAAAAATTGAAAACTCTGCAGAGACAATGAAAGAGAAAGACAGAAAGAAAAGAAAGAAGGAAACAAATTATTATTCATAGTTTAGTTTGAGAGCCACTATACTGGGTGTTGGTTGAATTTCTACCAATTCTCAAAACACATCTACTATGTAGAAATCATTACTTAGATTTTTTTAACCACTGTATTTAAGATTATACAATTTGCAAATAGTAAAGGTGGGATTTAAATGAAATTCTGACTCCATAGTTTAATAGAGGGGAATAGAAATGGTGGGTCTCAGGGATAGAGATAGTTACTCATATTTTCTGTAAGCCACACACTAATAAATATGTGTATAAATCTTATGAAGAACCCACTCATTTTTATTTATCTTATTTTTAATTCCCAGATAATAATTATACACTGGTGGGGTAAAATGCATACCATATCTACGTGGCAAGAAGATTTACCACTCATTCATTTAGCTATTTCTAAAATATGTAATTTATATTATTGTTAACTATAGTCACCGTACTGTGCAACACATCACCAAAACCTCTTTCTCCTGTCTAAAACTTTGTATACCTTGACCAAAGGGTCTCCTCTTTCTCTATCCACCTCCTCCCCACCCACCCTCTGGTAATCATCATTCTATTCTCTGTTTATATGAAATCAATTTTCATATAAAAGTGAGATCATGTGGCATTTACTTTTCTCTGCCTAGATTAATGGTACTTAGCTGCTGTCCTCTAGGTTTATCCATGTTGTCTTATGTATAAATACGCTATTCTTTTTTACATACTCATCCCATGGTGGGGATTTTGTTGTTTCCATATCTTGACTACTCTGAATAATACTGCAAAAAGCATCATGGATCAGATCATTCAGACAGAAAATCAATAAGGAAACTATAATAGGGTTCTGTAGAGAAATAAAAACAATAGACTATTCAGATGTAGATAGATGATATAGATATAGACGGATCCCTAGTAAAAAACACTAGGAAATTGGTTCACATGATTATGGATGCAGAAAAGTCTTAGCAGGCTACCTGAAAGCTATAGGCCCTGTGATGCTAGTAGTAAGATGTAGTCTAAGTTTGCAAGCCTTGTAACCAGGGAATTTGATTGTGCAATTCAGGCTAAGGCCCAAACCCTGAGAATCTTGTGGTTACCAGTGTAAGTCCCAGAATCCAAAGACCAGGGAACCTGGAGTTGATGTTCAAAGGCCAGAAAAGACTGTGTTAGCTGCAGAAAAGAGAAAGGAAGGAAATCACTTTTTTCAATCCTGGCTCTTAGCCCATTGGCCACAGTGGGAGCTCATCTTACCCATTCAGTACACCAACTTACACGGCAATCCCTTCAGGAGACATCCTCACAGACACACCCCACATAATGCCTTTCCATTCTCTAAATATTCCTTAATCCAGTCAAGTTGACCCCCAAATTAATTATCTTAGAAGCAATGGACTTAAACTGCACTTTTTAGACTGAATGCAACAGACATCAACAGAACAGACTAAATTCAACAGACATAAACAGAACAGAACATCTCATCCAATAGCAAAATAATACGCATTTTCCTCCAAGTGCACGTAGTACATTCTCCAGGATATATTAGCTATCAGGCCACAAAATGTCTTGAAAGTATAAGAAAGCAAAAATCATATCAAGTATCTTTTCTTTCAGAATGATATGAAACTTGAAATCAGTCAAGTATAGGCACCAAGGAAAGTCAACACATGTATAGATATTAAACAATAGTCATCTAAAATAGCTATGATCACAGAAGAAATTAAAAGAGAAATTTATAGGGATCTTGAGAAAAATGAAAATGGAAACAAAAAATACTAAAACTTACGGTATGAAAAAGCAGTTATTGAAGTGAAATTAATAGCATTAAATGACTACATCAATAAAATAATAAAAATATCCAATAAATAACCTAGCCTTATCCCTCAGGAAACTGATATGAAGACAATTATTGATCTAGTACTTGTTGAGGGGTGGGGGAAGGGAAAAGCAGACAGAGGCAGGGAGGGAGGGGGTTGGGGATGTCACGGTATGTGACACTTTTTTGGGGGATGGGACATAATTATAGGAGGGGCTTTACCTAACAAATGCAATCGGTGTACCTGGTTCTTTGTATCCTCAATGAATCCCCAACAATTAAAACAAAATTATTTTCAGGAGGTTTTTAAATTTAAAATTTCATTCCTTAGTATCTATAAAGGCCTGTTGTTATTTCCCAAATTTAGCTTAAGTCAATTTGGATGATTCTTATCTTTCAAATAATTTATGTTTGTTATAAATTGGTGAATTCATTCAAATAATTTTATTTATAAAATTAACTTAGCATTTTAATATGCATAAAATCTGCTGCATTATGTCCTGATAGTAATTTCTAATAGAACTAATAGGTATCATACATATTTGAGTTTTAATCATATTAACTAGAGTTTTATTAATTTCATTGAACAATTCAAAAAACAAACATTGATTTTATTGAGGTCTTCAGCTATTTGTTCATTTTCTACTTCATTTATTTGTAATTTTTGTTATGCCCTCTTTTGTTACTTTGTGTTTGATTTTTTTCTAGTTTCTTTAGTAGAAAATTTGGACTTTCCTCTCCTATATTGTAATAATTTAAATCTTGTATTTCTCTCTAATATCTCTATTAATTGCATTTTGCCAATTTGATATATTTTGTTTTATTTTTAGTCAGTTAAAATATGTTTTCACTTGGCTAAGAAACAGAAGGAAAAACAAATAAGATAGTTCAAATGTTTGAGTTCACAGTGAGCATCCAACATTTGAGGAACTAACTAATTTCAGTATTCCTACAACTCAGGACAAGATCAAGAGTGAAGAGAACTGAGGCTAACCAGGAGATAGTGTGCAAGATGGAAGACTTTCAGGTCACAATAAAATATTTAACTTGTTCCTATGGATAGCTTTTTATCTTTCTTCCTCAATTTTTCATCTCACAATATAGGGTATAATTTCTTTTCTTTTTAAATTTTGGATTAACATAAGGGTACATACAAATAGGTTACATTGTTTGTATTTTGTTAAGTAAAATCTGAGTTGTAGTTGAATCCTCCCGAGAAGTTCACCATATACTCCTATATTGTACCAGTTAGGTGGGAACTTACTGAACCACCTACTTCCCTTCCATCCCTCCCAACTCCTTTTCTTGAATTTAATTTTGTTTTTCTCTCATATGGGCCTGTAGTTGTTTATCTACTAATTTCAAATTAGTATTGAGTTTACATGGGATGCTCACTTTTCCATTATTCAGGTATTTTACTAAGGAGAATGTTACCCAAATCCTTCCAGGTAAATAGAAAAGATGTAAAGTCTTCATCTTGTTTGTGGCTGAATAGTGTTCCATGGTATACATATATTCATTATTAATCCATTCATGAGTTGGTGGGTACTTTGATTGTTTCCATTCCTTTGCGATTGTGAATTGAACTGCTATAAACTTTTCAGGTCCTTATGGTAAAATAATTTCTTTTCTTCTGTGTAGATACCTTGTCATGGGATAGTGAGATCAAATGGAAGGTCTACTCTTAGCTCTTTGAGTACTATCCATACTTCTTTCCAAAAAGGCTGTATTAATTTGCAATCCCACTGATGATGTATAAGCATTCCCTTCTTTTCCCATGCACACCCTACATCTTTAGCTTTGAATCTTTGTGATGTGGCCACTTTTTAACAACAGATTTTGTAATATGTGTAGTAGTCTTTATGAAGTACCTATTGCTATATTTAAATAATCCTCTAAAACTAAGTAAGTTAAAAATAGTGACTGTTCAGTATTCCTCCTGTGGATGACTGGGCACTTTTTTCTTCTTTGTAGTCTTTTTTTTTTTTTTTTTTTTTTTTTGCTTTGCTGGTCTCTTCAGGGCTTAGGCCTATAGCTGCCTCTCACTGATGGCATGGTTGAGGTGGGTTAGTCTGTTGTAGCCCCATTCACATACTCGTGTTGCCATCTGAGATGTTTGAAATAGAAGGAATGGCGAGCCTGTCTCTTCCTGTGACCCACCATCTTAAATTTCTTCACAGCATGATATTCTCAGAGTTCTGATAGCATGATAGCAAAAACTTATTATTCTTTTAAGTTTAGAATCAAAAGTCACACAATTTGCTGCATCGTGTTAGGGGGATAAAAGCATGTCATACAAGACATTAAGTGGATGCAAAGAATGGAATAGACTCTATCCCTTCATTGGTTTCTTGAAAGGATATGTCCATATTTATCCTATAACTGTAAAATGAATTGAAAGCCTACCAAGACCCAGAAAAGACTAAAGCAAATATTGTATATGGCTTAAGTCTAGAATCTTCTGATTTATATTTAGTCTACACATTGATAAGTCCCTTGGTTGTGGCTCCTCTCAATATTCAGTCTTAAAAATAAAAGGTCAATTTATATGCCCCTTATTTTCACTATATTCAAATGCATTATCACAACAGGAAACCCATAGTCCTTGGTGCATGATCACTGTGTTAAAACTCAGGCAGTCAAATGCCACCAGTTCACCAATTCTGTGTGAGGTGATTATTCACTTACTTAGGTCCAATTCTAATCTGAGTGTGACTTTATAATGGTTTATAGTTCCCGTTCTTGATCCCAACAGTTTAGATGTCTTCTTAAAAATGAAAAATGGCCCATGTCTGCATTTGAATATGTCACTAAGATGATTGTCTGTAGAAAGTATGGGCATCAGGGGCTTTTTTTCAATTTTTGTGCTACTTCTGTCTATTTAGTTCATTCTAGTTCAACTCTCTAATAAGCTTTTGTCTTCTTTGTGAATATGTCTGAAGAGTCCACTGCATGATTCTTAAAGCCATGTCCCTAGTTCTTTTTTAGGCAGACTTCTGTTTTCAGTAGAGTGTTGGAATACTGTGTGACAAAGTCTATACGATTCTTAGAATTTCTATCTAGCTAAGTGGGTTCCAGGCATCGTCTTAAGTCTTTATGAGATATTTTAAAAGGTCTAACAGTCATACTCTTAATTTGATCTTTACTCTGAGGATGTTTTATGTTTGAATCTTGTACTAGTTAGGATCCGGGACATTAAAACATTTCTATTTTATAATAGATCATGTTTTTGTCTTCCCATGTATTCTTTACATTCTCCTTATAATCTAAAAGTTGTTTCTCTTGTTAATAGTACATTTTGTTTCATATATCATCATGTAAAATTAAAATAAAAATCCAGTTGACAAGGAAATCATTTTAATCAGATTTACACTTTGTTAGGATGCCTTCCATCTTTTAAGTTACAAGGCAATTATGTTCTGCCACAATGAAATATTCAGCAGATCTTTTAGGATCTAAAGCAATTTCTTTATTCATACTGTATGCTCTATCAACAGTCTCCTCACCACTGGTTCAGGTTCCTATGATTAGCTGGTGTCAGTATATGTTTTGGGTTTTTATTAGAGTAGCATTTTGCTTTTAATTCCCGAACTATATTGCTATTGCAAATCATTCCATAACTATTAGATCAAAGCAACAATGTCTGATTATTTCGTCAAATTTTATGGGTTTCCTGGTTAGCTTTAACAGTGTTTTTTGTTGTTGTTGTGTTGTTTGTTTGTTTTTTAATCCTGGTGGCAGGTCTAACTTACTGGTTATCTTTAATATGGAACTGCTCAGCTATTATTATTGTATTATAGACTTTCCTATGTCACATTGCTCTAAAACTTGCTATGTTTTCAATTATTTTTTCTCTTGAATAGTTAAATAATTTTCATATCACCTTGATCCTGTTCAGTCTTGGTGGTTTGAACATCTCAGGCATGATGTTAGTTGTAATGCGTGAATTGAAGACACATAGTTCTTGCCTGGTACACTCCACTCTGCTTGACCTTAGTATATAGATTTTTTCTGTATTGCTGTGAGGGCTGTAAATTTGTTCCTTGGTTTTTAGCTTCAAAAATAAGTACTCTTAAATTAATCTCCTAAAGCATTGAATATGTGTGACTTGCTAGCTGACAAAAGACCTGATATAGTTATGCATATTTTAGGGGACTTCTATTTGTTGCTACCTTCTTTCTAGAGTCTCATGTTTGGGTTCTAGTCATTTGTGCCACACAAATCAAGATTAAATTTTCTTCTACCTAGGGAGAGATCTACCATCTCCTTTTTAATTATTTGTCTATGCACCATTTCAATATGCACCCAAAGCAATGGTATTTCTGAGCTAAAGTAATTTCTAATTAGCTAGCCAACTAATTATGATAAATATACCCTGAAGGGATATAAATTATATAAATAACTTTATGTATTTGGTGATCAATTATCAAATTAGAGAAGCTATGACCTTTGTGTAATAAGGAATAGGATCTTGACCAAAAGACATCTAGCTGGATGTTGTCCCAGGTCCTGGGTGGTAGTATATACACCCATGTAATTTCCTTACTGATAGGAATAGTTTTATTTTGAGTGGGCCCTTTCATGCTAAAGTGGTGACTTATGATTGGACTGCAGTCCATGTAATGGCATCCTGACCTCTGGGAAGGTAGGGAGTGCTCAAAGTTGAGTTCAACCATGCAAGCTTTGAATCAATCAAGACTATATAATGCAATCTCAACAAGAGCTCCTGACCTCAAAGCCTGAGTGAGCTTCCCTGGTTAGCAATACTTGCCACATGTTGTTACTCATTATATATTAAGAGAGGTAATGCTGTCTCTAATTTTAAGGCAAGAGAGGATGACCATAGCTCTAAGTTTGTCCAGCTCCCAGTTTCTTTCCTATGTGTTTATTCCTTTGAGTGAGTATAATTTTCACTATTTCTCTGTTATAAATATATCATGAGAATAATAGGTCTCAATGTCTCCTATGAGTCTTTATAAAAATTTATAAAATCTGGATGTGGTTAAGGAACTGCATGAATTGATATTTGCTGTCAATAATCTTGAACACATTCAGCAATTTGACTAACAGTAGAGGTAAAGGGTCAAAATGATAAAGCAGTATAATATCATCAATTTGAAGTACAAAAAAACCACGGTGAAGAGTTTTTGATATCAGGTCTGTGTTGTGAAGGGCTCAGTTCTCATCTCTTCCTTGCTTACAACAGGAAAAAGCCTGACCAATGTAAAAATCAAATCTTTTTCTTACATGCGTCAGAAAATTGAGGCTGTTGGTCTTATGACCACCATAAAGTTGAGAGAGACAGCTGGATGTAGATATTCATAGCCAACATATCCTTACCAGGAACAGAGTTTCGTATGGAACCATAAATGAAGAAAGAGTTCAATGGTGATTTTATGAATTATTTGAGGCTGAGCATAAACTAATGTGAAAGTAAAAGACTCCTGGAAAAAGAAGTCTTAGGAATTCTCACATCCGTTCATTAACATTAACTTCAGGAACTCCACCTGGTTCTTGTGGTGAAAAGGGAAGAATGATCACCTCACAGTTATAAAAATGTAGAATAAAAGTAACTTATTGAAATATAGACAGAACATTCTTTTTAACAAAGGCCTCCATTTCAGAGGAAAAGATTCTACCAGAGCCTCATATCATTGGGAAAGGCATGACTGCTGAGGGGGCCAGAAAAAATTGGGAATACCAGGGCCCAGAGACACATGCCAATTAAACACTAAAATCAAATAATTAGATTATAGAAAAACCTTTATTTCACCTTCTTAGTACGTCGACAAAGGCTTCAATATAATCATGAAATACCAGTGAAAGACTTGCAAAAGGGAGACACTATTTAGGGAAAAGTAATGAGAAAATTATAAGGAAAACAGGAGAGACAAAATCTGGGACACTAGAAAAATTTTAATTTCTTAGATATAAAAAGCTGAGAGAAACTATCACCACAGCTACAGTAGATATTAAACACATACCAACTCCTACTCATATTAAAATAAACTCTTAAAACTGAAAGTCTTTTAATCTCAGTGTTTGTTTCCTGAGACATCATATATAGCTTTTAACAAAAACAAAATTACAAGACATTTTAGAAGGCAAAACAAAAAATATAAACTTTGAAACATGAATTAGATTTTGGAATTGGCAAATATGAAATTTAAAATATTACGACTAAAAATTAAGAACTGTAATAAAAAATAGACAACCTGTAAAACAAGTGATATAATCAGAAAGAAGCAACTATTCAAAAATTAACAGAAAATAATAGTAATTAAAACAAATGCGCACAAGAAACAAAGAATGAATATATAACTGAACAAGTCTAAAGAAAGATGTAATTTACCTTGCAGATATGTCAATAGAAACTTCCTAAAATAAAATGAAAAAAAGACAAAAATATCTAAGACATATAAACAATTCAAGAAGTGTAGGATACATGTAATTATGAAATATGTAATATATAATTGGAATACCAGAAGGAGAAAAAAGGGCAGAGCAGAAAAAACATTTGAGGATTTGTGTGAGAATTCTCCAACAATGTTGACGGACAGTAAACTTTGTATCAACAGGCTTCAGAAAACAATAAGTAGAATTTAAGCACACAAACAAAGCAACATAACATTATTAAACAAACAACCACAAAACACATAAGCACATCATTTTTAAACTTCAGAAAACTGAAGACAAAAATATTTTAGGCACGAACCAGAGTGGGAAAAACCCCAAACATTTTACCTACAAAGGAAGAGGATAAGAATTCAGCAGACTTATCAGTTTAAACCACATAACTTAGAATATCGTTGATTGAAATACTAAGTGGTGGGCAGAGAAAAATCTTGAAAAAATTTCTCATATAAAAATTTTTTATATGCTGAGAAACAATCCTTTAATAGTGAAGCATAATTTCTGAGACATATACAAACTGATAGAAATCATCACCAGCAGATCTGAACTTTAAGAAATGTTAAAAAACATTCTTCATGAAGAGAAAATAATAAGGATTTAAAACTTGGATCTATACGAGAAAGAAAATTATAGTAGGAATAAATACAGATAAAATAGAATATTTTATTAATATTTCTCTTATTCTTAGTTGATATTAAATATAACTGAAGTTATAATAGTAAAAATAAAATTAGTAACTGTAATATATTGATAAGTGAAATGAATGACAGAAATACTACAAGGTGGGTGTTGAAAACAGTCTGTTACAAGTACCTACCTTGTGTATAAAGAGTTACAATGTTCTGAGAAGGTGGACTTACATGTTTTTGTAACTACAGATTTCAAACTCAAAGATGACCAATATATTTTAACAGATGATTAATTGATATCCTAAGAGGGGAGATAAAAATAGAGTCAAATAAAATGCCCACTTAAAATCAAAGAAGACAGAAAATGAGAAAAATAAAGAACAATTACAACAAAGAAAATGATAAACATTGTGGATATTAATCCAAATATATTAATAATCTTTTCAAATATGAATGGCGCATGTGCACAAATGAAGAGAAAGCAATTATTTAGGATCAGAATCTACATATTGTTTATAATAAACTTTCTCTATAAAGATACAAACATGTTAAAAGTGAAAAGACTGAGAAAGATATACCATGGTAACACTCATAAAAGAATCAGAAATAGCTGTACGAAAGTCACAGAAAACAAACTTTAGCATAAACAAATTACTAAGGACAAAGAAGAAATTACATAATGATAATAGAAGAAGAGTCAATACTCCAAGAAGGCATCACAGTTCTTGAATTGTATGCACATAAGAGTGTCAACATATATGAGACAGAAAAGAAACAGAAAAATTCACCGTTATAAATGAAGATTTTACATAATTAACCATCAGTGAATCAGTAAGGATTCATTTGATTTGAACTATACAATCCATCAAATTAGAGTAATGCAAATTTATATAATACTCTACCAAACAGCAACAAAAGGCCCAATCTTCTTTAGTTTAAATGGAATATTCTTCAAGAGAGACCACATTCCAGGCTACAGACACACTTGAAGAACTTGACAATGTTAGATTTCCCATGAATCCTGAGCTGTTAGGAAGCAGTATGGCTGAGAGATCCTCTACTGCTTCTTGTTGTAGGTAATTAGTGCAAACTCATACTCCTCCACATCACGACAGGATTTATGGATATTCCCTTATTAACATATGAAAAGGCAAGAGAAAAACCTTCCAATTTAAATCTTCACTTCAAAAATAATTATCTACAGGGTGGCACCTGCGAAGGTGGCGGTTTCAAACCCGGCCTCGGCTGAATTGCAAAAAGACAGAAAACTAGCTGGGTATTGTGGCGGGCGCCTGTAGTCCCAGCTACTTGGGAGGCTGAGGCAAGAGAATCAACTAAGACCAGGAGTTGGAGGTTACTGTGAGCTGTGACGTCACAGCCCTCTACTGAGGGCAATAAAGTGAGACTCTGTCTCTACCAAAAAAAAAAAAAATAATAATAATAATCATTTAGACTATTTTAATCATATTGATCAATCAGAACAAAATGTGTGTCAACAAAAACTTGATTAAATTTTACTTTATCTGCCAGACTCCTGAACCCACTGTCTGCCTGAGCTACCAGCCATGGCATTGTCAATGGGCTTTCTGGAGTAGAGGCCAATTGCTCTTAGGTATTGTCTGTTCTCAATACCTAAACCCTCACTCAAACCCCTTGTTCACAGAAGGTGCTTTCTAGTTTCATTTCCTGTTCCTATCCAGGAGAATCTTTTTTCTGCTTAACGATTAAGATTCTTGATGATTTCATGGTATGAACCCATGGGAAAACCCTATTGCAATAATTACCTTCTTCCCCCTTTGTAATAGACCCTTTTTAGCTCTTGCAATAATCCTTTACAATGAATTCTCACCTAACCTGATCTCAGTTTTATTTTTATTTGACAAATTATAGGTATTATGATGCCAAACCATAATTAAATTAAACAATAAATTAGTAGCAAACTGATGTTGCAAAAAATTCTCAAGTATTTTGAGATTAACATTATAATTCTTAATAAATCACGTACCAAAGATATCTATAGTAAACTTTTGCAAACATATTTTGACGTAATAAAGAAATTACAATTTGCCAATTTCATGAGATGCTGAGAAAATGGTGATTATAGTAAAATCTATAGATTAAATATATCTAATAGAAAAAAGGAAAGGTCGGCTGAATGCCTGAGCGAGCTTCAGCCATTCCCTTTACAAATCAATCATTCCGTCTGCAGTGCTATCTCTGCATCATCGATCAGGGGGGCTGGGTGGCAGCTATGCATTTTTACTTCCTTTGCTTTGTTACCTGCATTCCAAGTGCTTGAGATTGGCAGTTTCTTGAGGGCTGTGTTATACATCTTCATGGTGTCCACAGGCCCTGTGAACATAACATTATGTATGATGATCATTGATACTTTTTTTTTTTTTTTGAGACAGAGCCTCAAGCTGTCACCCTGGATAGAGTTCTGTGGCATCATAGCTCACAGCAACCTCCAATTCCTGGGCTCAAGCAAGTCGCTTGCCTCCACCTCCCAAGTAGCTGGGACTATAGGCACCCGCCACAATGTCCAGCAATTTTTTGGTTGCAGCTGTCATTGTTGTTTGGCGGGCCCGGGCTGGATTCGAACCCACCAGCTCAGGTGTACGTGGTTGGTGCCTTAGCCTGTTGGGCCAAAGGCGCCGAGTCCATTGATACTTATTTTAAATGTTAGGTGGTTAATATCCCTCCAGATACATTAAGACCCATTGAATTTTTTTTAAACCATATATCTATTATAAAACAGTAATGAAATTTTATGCCTTGCAGCTGTTAAACCTTCCTACACAAATGAATTACCCTATTCTTTGATTTTGAATTTACCTGAATAAACATTTTGATGTTTCTAAAGTTGAAAAAAAAAAAAAGAAAAAAGGAAAGGTCATAAATTGATGACGAATGCTTGATCTTAGGAAATAAGTGGAGGGGGGCCAATTTAGCACTGTGTGTGATAGTACGCGGAGGTGGGTCCTTATTACATTTAGGTGCAGCTGTGAGGCCAATATCCATAATGAAGTTAGTGCCCTTATAAAAAGGCAAAGGGACAAGAGTTTTCTCTCTTTTAGCTTTGTGAGGATACAGCAAAGAAGTTGACTATCTGCCACTTAGAATACTCACTAGACACTAACTATGTAGCCACCTTGATTTTGGACTTTGCAGTCTCTAGAACTATGATAAATAAATATTTAAGCCACCCAACCTATGGTACTATGTTATGGAAGCCAAAAACTGACTAAGACAACAGGCAAGGATATCCTGTACCACCATGCCAACCAAAATCTTACCAGAAATTCTCGAGCTAGTGAAACAGACAAGAAAAGAACAACATGGTCACAGTTTTGGAGGGAAAAACTAAAAATATTTTTTACTAACTAAACAATTGTCTATATAAAATACCCTAAACAAACACAAACCTTCTTAAAATTATAAGCAAATACAGCAAGGTTACAACATCCAAGACTAATTAACAAAACATCCTTTCTCTTCTATACATAAGCAATTAATAAATTGTACTTGAAATTAAAAAAAAAACAGGTATAATAGCATTAAAATATGCAAAATGGTCTCAGGCATCTTGTAGTGCTAGACAGTCAGGGAATGATAAACAAAACGTGATAATGGTATGACAAATGAACTCAAAAGCCGAGGAAAGATCTCTCAGTGGTCAAAGTTGGGAAATTTTGAGCATCAGAATAAACCATATATTATTGAATTATACCTCAAAGAATAAAATAAATATTTAAAATGATATAAAGAAATTCTAATGAAATAAATAGGATGGGGAGAATACACAAGTATCTCATGCAGAAAAATACCAAACTATCATAAAAGAAACACCATTGTTAAGAACAGGAAGTAAATATTCCCACTCCCTAGCTGTGGGCTGTGGGTACAGGATGTAAAAGGGGAAAAATTAATTCACAGGAGTGAAACACAATGATCACTACTTTTAACTGGTGATCAAAGATAACATCAATGTGGAAAATTATATAAATATAATACAACCTTGATATAGTTTAACAAAAATGGAACTATACCTCTGTGGTTTTCCCTAATAAGAGCCCAAAGTTCCATTCTAATTATGGAGAAATTAGGCAAATCCCATTTGAATGACAGTGTGAAGGATATGTGTAAGCCGTTATTCTTAATGCATTAAGATGTTATATCTATATATTAAATATATATAAATGTTAAAATATATAAATATTAAACATATATCGATATATAAATTTTGCTTATTTTTATACAAGCATATATAGAAACAGCCATGGCCAGGAGGACACTAAAGGTATATGGACACATGTAATACCATATACTGAGTAGAACTGAGAAAGTAAAAACAAAGGAAATACAAATAAAATATGGAAGCTGAATGACAATAATGTATGAATATCGACTGGTGGATCATCATAGATTTTCTATGCTTGTTTAAGAGATTAATATCAATGAGAAAGGGAATAGGGTATAAGGTTTGTGAAAATTTGATGCTGTTTCTGTAATTTTTCTATAAATCTAAAACTGTTCTAAAAAAGTAAATTTTATTTTTTACATTGCAATTTTTTGCTTTGACTGGTTTATAACTTTACCTTTCCTACAACACCCATTATCATCCCCAACCATTTCAATGTGATTCTTTATATACAAAGGGAAAGAGAATGTATATTGGATGCTTGGAGGTACATTTAGTATGGTAAAATATATCCAACTAATCAATATCATATCAAGTTTTTAATTTCCAGATCACAATTGCTATAGCTATTTCAGATTGTTTAATATTTATAATATTTATCTTAATTTATAATCTTTTTAAATTATTTAAAATAATTTAAAAAATTATTATGTACATATTATATAAATATTATATACATATATAAATATGTATATATTTGTATAAATATATATGTATATTTACATCCAAGAACCTGGAATAGTATCTTTCATATAAATATTTGTGAATGAGTAAAGGCATTCTTTACTCTGTAGTAGTTATTGCATGATCTTATTAAGCATTTTATTATTAATTAGTTAGTTTTAATATATATAATGGATAGTATATGGAACAATTTCTATACCTTTATTTCTGAAAATAGAATCCTTTAAATAATTATCTTCTAATTCATTTTCTTCATCATCATATTAAATTCACAATGCTTTATTCAATTATTTCCTAATAAAACACATAGATTTCTAAGAAGAAACAAGAAACGAGAAACATTATTTTACAGCAACAAACTTGTAAATGGAATCATCTATATGAAAAGGCATGCTCTTTAAACTGCTACAAGAATTTCTATGAGGTGTCCAAGGTTATTTTCTCAAGAGGAGGCAAATGCTTTCATCCTTTTAGTGACTACTTGATATTTTCACAGAGGGTTGTTATAATGATCACAGGTAATACATCACCAGGCTCTTATATGCCGTACAATTTGTGAGCGAGATGTATTTGTCAAACTCTGTGAAGGCACTCTGTGGTTTCCTATGCAGGATTAGTTTTGCTGGAAGTCCAGCCGACAGAGGCCATTTAATAAACTTTTTGCTGCTAGTCAAAATGATATCCTACTGCTACCATCTGGATATCTGTTGGAATTAAGTTTAGCTTTACTGGTAGGAGCCAAAGTTGAGCCAGTGAATAGCTTTCTATACAGAAAAGTTTAGACAAAAGTGTTTAATCAGTATGCTGGTTGACTGTATTATAATTTTTTTTATTTGATAGGATAGGAACTATAATAACAGACAGAGGATTTTAATAATAATTCATTTTTACAAAAAACTCTTGGAAAGTAAAAGAAGTATTTTGAACTTTTCCATTTACCTAATAAACAGTCATCCTAACAATTACCTTTTTTGTTCTGCATAGATTACAGTCCTATATAATTTCATCAATTTAAATCCACAGGCATAGGGTCATTTTTGCAATCATTCTGTCTTTGTTTCCTAGGAAACAGACTAGTCAAGAGATGAAAAATGGCAACCCACTTTCTTTGCCACTATTATTTGATCCTGCACTAATCCATGTAATTCATAAATTACTTTTTTTTTCTTTGCTGCTCACATTCAGCTGTGGTTTTAGGATGTTTTAGAATCTCATTTTCATTTAGTTTTTTATATAACTTTAAAATAGAGTTGTTAGTGACATTCATAATGGTAAAAATCTTCACTGCTATAATTCATTGAAATTCTAAGTTCTAATATAGAAGAAATGAATAATGCTACCACATACTTTGTGAAAATTGGTGGGTGATAAAAATTATATCTGGAAAGGTGGGAATAGAAAATTACTTTTTGAAAAATGTTTTATAATATTATTTTATATGAAATGATGATTTAAAAATATATAATTGAAATTATATTTTTCTGGTAAAATTTGGAATGCAGATTATATTATCTGGGGTTAAACTCTCTTTATACATACATGGAATTATTTACATTGGTGGTCTGAGATATTTATTAGTATTATTATTTTATTTGAAGAAAAAAACCTAAAGAATTTATTTCTTTAACAAAAAGGGAAAAAAAGAGAAAACCATTCCTTTCATATTATATGAAATTACAGAATAAAATGCCTTTTATTAAGAAAATACCATTAAAGAAAATAGAGACTGACAATTACTTACTTAACATGCTTTGAATAGAATTTTTCATTTGTTTATTTATTTATTTATTTATTTATTTATTTATTTTTGCAGTTTTTGGCCGGGGATGGGTTTGAACCCATCATCTCCAGCATATCGGGCTGGTGCCCTACTCCTTTAAGCCACAGGTTTTTACAAACAGAAGATTCCAAGTAATCTGTGACTGCACTTAAATTAATACTCACATAAATTATAGGACAATGAATTCCTAAAATTGTTGTGTACGAATGTTTTTAAAAGTAGAAGTAGTTTTAAAGTAGAGTTTTCATCATTAACTACACAGTATACTTACGTAACATAAATATGGAAGAGATAATTATGAGGTTCATATAGAAATGCATTTTACCTAATGATTCTTGAAAATGCACGCTACTAAATTTGTAGATAATTAACACATTGCTGCAATATTTTCTATTTGTTCAGAGATTATTTGCTAGCCCTTTTCTCTCTCTACTTACTTTTAATTTAAAAATTTATATTTTGAATTTTTTTATTTAAGGAAGAGCTACAAGATTAGTACCAAGGGTTGCTGTGTACCTTTCACTCTGCTTCCACTATTATTAATATTTTACATAGCTGCAGTTCATTTATCAAAACAAGGACATTGATATTGTAAAATTTTAATAACTAAGCTATAGACTTTATTAGGCTTTTACAAACTTTTCCACTATGACCTTTTTCTTTTTTTTTTTTTTTGTAGAGACAGAGTCTCACTTTATGGCCCTGGGTAGAGTGCCGTAGCATCACAGCTCACAGCAACCTCCAGCTCCTGGGCTTAGGTGATTCTCTTGCCTCAGCCTCCCTAGTAGCTGGGACTACAGGTGCCCGCCACAACGCCCGGCTATTTTTCTATTTTTGCAGTTTGCCGAGGCCGGGTTTGAACCCGCCACCTTCAGGGTATGCAGCTGGTGCCTTACTCGCTGAGCCACAGGCACCGCCCTTGCCTCTTTTTCTTAGAACACACTGTAGCCCACCCCATGTCCTAATCTGACCTTTATTTCCACCCTCTATCTCCAAACAGCCACA
>CAUYON010033172.1:0-23887 GCA_963573935.1 Arctocebus calabarensis | reverse complement strand
TATTGTCTCAGCCTCCCAAGTAGCTGGGACTATAGGCACCCTCCACAAAGCTGACCTATTTTTTGCTTGTAGTTGTCATTGTTATTTGGCAGGCCTGGGCTGGGTTTGAACCCATGAGGACAGGTTTATATGACTGGCTCCCTAGCCACTGAACTACAGATGCTGAGCAAGAAAACAAATGATTTTACAAAAAAAATTAAAAAAAAAGAAAAGAAAGAAAGAAAGATAAAACTCATACAAACGTATTTTCTTTTAAAAAAGGGGAAAACTCCTAACATATTACTTTATGGAAATACACCTCGTATGAATCCTATGTATTCAAGTTTTCTGTGAGGACAGTTAATGACAATTAATGACACAATGGGGCATATCGTAAGGGGAGACCAGACAGAGAAGGATTGAAGGGGTGTGGGCAAGGAAAAAGAGGGAAAAAGAAAAGAAAATATTGACTAATTCTTACATAAATTGCATTAATTTTGATCTAAGTACATTACTTAAACCTTAATTTTTAATTCACCTTGTTAATCTGATGTTCAGGGTATTAAATCCTCATTTATTAGTGAAATAGGTTTGTAATTTCCCCTTTATAATAATACACTTGCTCCAATATTAATACCAGGTGTATCTAGATTAAGTAGAATTATTTTGAAGTATTTTTTCTATTGCTATTTTCTACAAGATTTTGTGTGATCAGTTTTTTGACAAAATCTTTTACTTATAATCCTCTGAGATGACAATCATATGTGTAGTTCTTTGTTACTGTAACGTCCTTATGCAGGCACTGATTATACTCTTAGACACATGTGGATGAATTTCTTTATGTGTGAATTTAACAAATAACCAAAGAAAAAAGTGTCAGACCGAGGAAATGTTGTAAAATAGTACTAATTATGCTTTTTGTTTAGGTTCTGCTTGTAAGTAACAGAATTATGTGTATAACTCCACATAGCACTGTACAATGGAAACTGCTAGCTTCAGTAAGATTGATTCTAGAGGGGGAAATGTTGGAAAATAGTGCTAATTATGCTTTTTGTTTATGTTCTGCTTGTAAGTAACAGGGATTATGTGTATAATTCCACATAGCCCTGTAGAATGGAAACTGCTAGCTTCAGTAAGATAAAATTGGGAGGTGAAAACACTGACTGTAAGGCCCTCTCTCTTTTTATTTCTACTACGCCAAGTCTGCTTCCTTTGTGGTGTGGGCATCCTTAGTGGCCAGGTGACAGTATTCCAAGCAACTTTAGGTTGACAAGAGTCCTTATAGCTCAAGATTCCGAAAAATGCAAGTCTTCTCTCTGCTGGGGCCTACGTATCAAATCCCACCTAGAGCACTGAATTGAGATGCTGGAGTTGCAGGGTCATTTCTTAAAAAATCGTCATGGCCGCAAGTGTGAATACTCTAAATTCAATGTCAGAATGTTATATCAGAACAGAATCATATTGTGATATTAGCTCCAAAGCTCCAATGGGCTGGAAGAGAAGTGGTCTCCCAAGGGAAGGAAACGATGGGCAAAACTCTCAGAATTATAAGTAAGAATTATTTTATTTGTAATTATACCCAACTCATATCAAATCAAATATGACAATGGCACTTACATATTTTCCCACAGGGATGCCTATTAATATTTATATAATTTCCTGTGTCTTCTTTCTCAGGAAACTAATAGAGTAAGGATTTCAGGGGAAAGAACTTGTAAATCAACATTTGGAGAGAAAAAGAAAAAAAAAAAAAAAAGATATGTGGAAACAGGACTTCCAAAAATAGAAAGGTAAAGAAAATCCTCAAGATTCTGACTAGGATTACCCCACGGTCAATTCTACATAACTCTTTTAGAGAGTTTGGATTAAAAGATTGAGCATTATGGAGTCAATTGATAAACCCACTCACTGTATATAATGAATTTGAAAAGAATTATATAATTCTTTTAGAGATCTATAACCTTAATATACATAGAAAATAAAGCATAAGAGTTTCAGACCAGCCTGACCAAGAGCAAGAACCCATCTCTGCTAAAAATAGAAAAACTAGCAAGGCATCATGGTGGGCATCTATAGTTCCAGCTTCGTGCGAGGCTGAGGAAAGAGAATTGCTGGAACCCCAGAGTTTGAGGTTACTATGAGCTATGACCTCATCACACTGTACAAGGATAACAAAGTGAAACTTTGTCTCAATAACAAGCATGGAGGGAAGTATCTAGCCTCTTTGCCTTTTGCTCTCCCACCTTCTACCATTTGAAGACACAGCAAATAGGTCTCATCTTGGAAGCAGAATCAGGGCTCTCATCAGACACCAAATCTGCTTGTGCCTTGACTTGGACTTCTAGTCCACATAACTAGTGTCACTGAGTCAGGCGTCTCTGGGTCCAGGATGCGAGCTTAGGCGGGACATCCATACAAGAAGTCCCACATACCTGAGCCCTCTGCTGAGAATGTTTGTCTCCACGGGTGGAGGCATGATGGTCAACTGAAGCCAGCTTTCCACACAGGCTGCCATCCAGAAGGAGACTTAAAGGACAGTTTAGCGAGTGAGCCAATGATTTGTAGCTGAGCCAAAAGAGAAGGGTAAAGAATGCACATCAACCATGCCGAGGCAAGATGCCAAGGCAAGGAACGAAACCATAGTTACAAAATTCATCACCAAGTGGACAGGAGAACCCTTCCCCATGACAATGTCTCACAGTAACTCCATACAAATAAGTGAGCAGAGTTCAGATCCCCTCCTATTTTATCCCATGGGAGAGACACTCTAATATCAGGAACTCCTTTCCTAGAGAGGACATAGGAATGTACCATGGCACTCTGCCACCAGGCACAAAACAGTATAAAACTGTGTATATTCTCTACCTGCAATTCTGAACTCCCAACACTCCCCTCCACTCTCACCCTGAGTTCTGGATTCCTGTCACCCAAGGAGTCCAGAATTTGGGACATTTTCTCGAGAGGTGTGGACAGGGCATGGGCTGCTATAGGTCTGTGCTGATTCTGTAGCACAGGAGTAAGGAGAAGATGGTGAACTGAGGCTGAGGGAATCCTATGGGAGAGGGAAAGGCAGTGCCCTGTGTCACAGAGCAGCAGTAGCTGCAGCAGGAACAATAGGGCTCACACACCCCTGGTATATTTTGAGGATAAATTCCCTACCTCTCTGGGCAACCAGAGGAAGCTGGGCATCTTGTCCTGTGGCATCCAATGGTGGAATAGATCAGGGACACAGAGGCAGGTCCAGTGAGTAAAGGCTATGCCTGAGGCGATACCTGCCTGGGTAGAGCATGGAAAGTAGAATATGCCTGCACAGAGATAGCATACTCCCAGGGCAGGGCTGAGCCAGGACAGCCTTGGTGAGCCTAAGATGCATCCAGCCTTTTGGGGATCATACTTGAGACAAAAGCTGGTGGGAAACTGAAAGTAGAGTGTGAACTCTAACTGCACCCACCCCAAAAAAGACTATAGCTGAGACAGATACCCCAACACTGGGCAGCGGCACCAACCGAGGCTGAGTTGCAGTTTCTCTGAACTCAAACAGCATCTGATCCACAGGGGAATATAGTCAGGACACTAATAAATTTTGTGAAATTACTCTGTTTTGTCAGCAACATCAATCAGGGGCAGGGCTAGAACTGAGAGAACCTCTCCAGACTCCATTAAGCACCTGACATTGTTAGGCCTCAGCTTTCTCTGCAAGATAGTTGCAGAGAGTGGCAGACTGTGTGAAGAGACATAGATTTCCCTATGACTCAGGTATGCACATACCTCTGGAGCATCGGCACATTGGAGGGAACTGGGTCACAGCATTGCAGATAAACCAGTGACTGGGTGTGACAGAGGTGCAAGGTGGGGAAGGAGGCAACAATCTCCTCAAACTAATTAGTATTAGGGGAGGGTTCCTTCTGACTCCATGGAGAGAGTCACTGGAGAGAGTCATACTTGAGCTGCCAGCACACCCCTGCTATCTAGTTGCTGGTGGCCATTTGAACTCTCCACCTAAGACTGGTGCTGACTGGGGCAATTGATTTGCACCTCTTCAACTAGGCCCATCACCCAGGAACTATCCAAAGTGGTATCCTGGATTGTGTGTGGTTGTGGGAAGGTTTAATTTCCCTTTCCAGTGTTTGCCTGAGGGTGGCAGGGAGACGTAATTGCTGGTATTTCTCCACAG
This sequence comes from Arctocebus calabarensis, assembly GCA_963573935.1. Lineage (NCBI taxonomy): Eukaryota > Metazoa > Chordata > Mammalia > Primates > Lorisidae > Arctocebus > Arctocebus calabarensis. The sequence goes on along the minus strand of CAUYON010033172.1, from coordinate 19,734 downwards.
CTGAGACTTCAACTGAGAGTAAGTGATTCAGTAGAGAGCAGCTGAAAAGAAGACAGAGCCACTTAGCCTCACCACACCAAGCAGGCCCCCAGTTTCTCATGCCCTGGCACTGTGTGGGACCTTTGTAAACCTCTAGGGGAAAAGGTACGTACAGCAGTCCCAGATCTTGGGCAAAGGGCTGGTTAATCACTACTCCAGGGGCCTCCAACCCAACTTCAACTTATCTGTTCATCTAGCCAAATAGAATAAAATAATCATTGGGAAGAATCAGTGGAAAAACTCTGACAACATGAATAACCACAGTGGATCAACTCCCCCAAGGAACGTCATGGTGGACACAACTGAAGATTCCATTCATAAACAGATGGCTGAGATATCAGAAATCGAATTCAGAACTTGGATTGCAAATTAGGTTAATATAATGTAGGTGATGTTTCTAATTTCTGGAATTAGAAATTCAAGGACCATTTCAAAAGTTTTCTCAAGGATTCAACCAATTCAAAGACAAAATCATCAAAGATTTTGACACTTTGAGACAAGAGTTTGCAGCCCTGAAATATCTGAGAAATGCAGTAGAAATCCTCAGTAACAGAATGAAGCAGGCAGAAGAAAGAATTTCTGATACTGAAGAAAAGGCTTTTGAATGCTCCTAAGCAGTCAGAGAGGAAGAGAAGTGGAGAGCAAAAATGGATCATTATCTCAGAGAGCTCTGGGATAATTTGAAGAAAACTAATACTTGTCTTATAGGAATATCTGCAAGTGATGAAGTTGCTTCACAAGGCACAGAGGCTCTTCTTCATGAGGTTATGAAGGAGAACTTTCCAGAAGTGCCAAGAGATTCTGAAATTCAGATAGCAGAGAGCTACAGAACCCCCACATTACTCATTAATGATAAGACTTCTCCTAGGCACATTATAATTACCTTTGCCAAATTTAAACGAAGGAGAAAATTCTCCAAGTAGCCAGACAGAAGAAAACCACAATATACAAGGGAAAAAATATTAGAATAACTGCAGAACTCTCCAATGCAACCTTTCAAGCTAGAAGAGGGTGGTCAATGACTTTTAATCTCCTAACACAAAATAACTTTCAACCCAGGATCCTGTATCCAGGTAACAGAGTTTCATTTATGATGGACAAATTAAATACTTTAATTTGAAGAAAATTGCCACAACTAAACAAGGACTCCAGGATATTCTCAGACCTATACTCTATAATGACCAGTGCAAAACTCCACAAAAAAAGTAAACTCACTCAGAAACTTTTGAACAAATTCCAACTTTTGAGATGGTGAAAGGATTAAAAATGTCCACTGGACTTTTGAACAACTCGATAGACAAAATTCCACCAGGCATATCAATATTCTCAATAAATGTGAATGGTTTAAATTGTCCTCTAAAGAGGCATAGGTTAGTTGACTGTATACAAAAACTCAGGCCAGATATCTGCTGCATAGAAGAATCTCACCTTACTTTAAAAGAGATATACAGACTCACGATGAAGGAATGGTCATCTATAATTTAGGCAAAAGGAAAGCAGAAGAAAGCAGGTGTAGCAATTTTATGTGGAGATACAATAGGCTTTAAACCAATAAGGTATGAAAGATAAGGAAGGTTACTTCATATTTGTTAAAGATAACTCTCAACATGATGAGATTTCAATTATTAATATTTATGCACACAACCGGAATGCATCTCAATTTATAATAGAGATTCTAATAGCCACGAGCAACTTGATTTCCTCTAGCACCAATATAGTCAGAGATTTAAACACTTCTTTGGCATTGTTGAATACATCCTCCAAAAATAAGCCAAACAAAGCAATTTTAGACTTAAACTTAACAATTCAGCAGCTGTTGTAACAGTCATCTACAGAACATTTCATCCTAACCAAACTGAATACACATTCTTCTTATCAGCCCAAGGAATATACTCCAAAATTCATCACATCTTAGGTCACACTCTAACCTCAGCAAATTTAAAAGAATAGAAATCATTCCTTGCATCTTCCCAGAACCATCATAGAATAAAAATTATAGTTATTGGAATATTCTGATAACAAGAGGAATCTGCATACTCATACAAAAACATGGAAAATAAATGACCTTATGCTGAGGAAGAGCTGTGTCATAGAAGAAATTAAAAAGGAAATTACCAAATTTTTAGAACAAAACGACAATGAATACACATATTATCAAAACCTCTGGGATACTGCAAAGGCACTCCTAAGAGGGAATTTTATAGCCTTCCTCAAGAGACTGGAAAGAGAGGAAGTTAACAACTTCATGAGATATCACAAGCAACTGGTAAAGGGAAAACATTCCAATTCTAAACCTAGCAGAAGAAAAGAAATAACCAAAATTAGAGTAGAATTAAATGAAATTGAAGAAAATAGGTAATCCATAAATCAAAAGGTTGGTTGTTGAAAGGGCAATAAAACAGATAAACCTTTGGCTAACCTAACCAGGAAAAAAAGAGTAAAAAATCTCTATTTTCATCAATCAGAAATGGTAAAGACAAAGTGAGAATAGATTCCTCAGAAATTCAAAAAATCCTTAATGAATATTACAAGAAACTGTATTCTCAGAAATACGAAAATCTGAAGGAAAAAGACCAATACTTGGAAGCACATCACCTTCCTAGATTTAGCCAGAATGAAGTGGAAATGATGAACAGTTCTATACCATGTTCTGAAATACCATCAACTACACAAAATCTGCCTAAAAAGAAAGCCTCAGACCAGGTGGCTTCACGTCAGAATTTTACAAAACCTTTAAAGAGGAATTTGGACCTATATTACTCAAACTTTTTCAAAATATTGAAAAAGAAAGAATACCTCCCAATACATTCTGTGAAGCAAACATCACCCTGATCAACAAATGAATAAAGGAGCCAACAAAAGAAGAAATTTATACACCAATATTACTAATGAATATTGATGCAAAAATATTCAACAAAATCCTAGCAAACAGAATCCTGGAATACATCAAACAAATTATACACCACAACCAAGTGGGTTTGATCACAGGGTCTCAAGACTATTTCAATATATGTAAATCTAGAAATATAATTCATCACATAAAGAAATTAAAAACAAAGACCATATAATTCTCTCGTTTGATGCAGAAAAAGCTTTTGATAATACCCAGCATCCTTTCATGATCAGAACACGTCAGATAATTGGTATAGAAGGGACATTTCTTAAACTGATAGAGGCCATGTACAGCAAACCCATAGCCAATTTCGTATTGAATGGCATTAAATTGAAATCATTTCCACTCAGATCGGAAACCAGGCAAGGTTGCCTATTGCCTCCACTGCTTTTTAACATTGTAATGGGAGTCTTAACCATCGCAATCAGGCAAGAAAAGCCTATCAAGGGTATCCACATAAGGTCAGAAGAGATCAAACTTTCACTCTTCTCAGAAGATATGATTATATTTCTTGAAAACAGCAGGGATCCTACGATAAACTTCTTAGAAATGATCAAGGAATACAGCAGCATTATCTCAAGGTACAAAATCAACACTCATAAATCTGTAACCTTTATATACACCAACAAAAGTCATGCTGAAAAAACAGGCAAGGACTCTATTCCGTCCACAGTAGTGACAAAGAAGATGAAATAGTTGGGTGTTTGCCTAACAGAGGACGTTAAAAATCTCTATGAAGAAAACTAAGAACAAAATAGCTGAAGATGTTAACAAGTGGAAAAATATGCCATGTTCATCATTGGGAAGAGTCGACATTGTTAAAATCTCCATACTACCAAAGGCAATATGTAATTTTAATGCAGTTCCTATTAAACCTCCACTGTCATACTTTAAAAACCTCAAAAAAAATAATAGTTCTTTTTATATGGAATCAGGAAAATCCTCAGATAGTCAAGACATCACTCAGAAATAAAAACAAAGCAGGAGGAAACATGCTACCAGACCTCAGACTATACTATAAATGGATAGTGCTCAAAACAGAGTAATAGTGGCACAAAAATCGACAGGTAGATGTACGGAACAGAATGGACAACCAAGAGATGAACCCAGCTAATTATTGTTATTTGATCTTTGACAAGCCCATGAAAAACATTCAATGGGGAAAAGATTCCCTATTTAACAAATGGTGCTGTGTGAATTGACTGGCGACCTGTAGAAGACTGAAACTGGACCCACATGTTTCACCATCAATTAAGATAGACTCTCACTGGATTAAAGATTTAAACTTAAGACATGAAACTATAAAAATACTACCAGAAAGGACAGGGAAAATACTTGAAGATATAGGACTGGGTGAATATTTTATGAAGAGGACACCCCTGGGCCAGTGAAGCAACACCAAAAATACATTACTGAGAACTGATCAAACTAAAAAACTTCTGCACAGCCAAGAACACAGTAAGTAAACCAAGTAGACACCCCTCCGAATGGGAGAAGATGTTTGCAGAGAAGATGTCTCCGACAAAGGTTTAATAACAAGACTCCACAGAGAATTCAAATGTGTTAGCAAGAAAAGATCAAGTGATCCCATCTCAGGGTGGGCAAGGGACTTGAAGAGAAAATTCTCCAAAAAAGACTGGCACATGGCCTACAGATATATGAAAAACTCCTCATCATCCTTAATCTTCAGAGAAACGCAACTCAAAACTACTTTGAGACATCATCTAACTCTAGTAAGATTAGCCTAAATCACAAAATGCCAAAACCAGAAATGTTGGTGTGGATGTGGAGAAAAGAGAACACATCTATACTGCTGTTGGGAAAGAAATTTAATACTTTCCATTTGGAAAAATGTTAGGAGCGTACTTAGGGATCTAAAAATAGATCTGCCATTTGATCCTAAATTCTGTCTACTATGTATATATCCAGAAGACCAAACATCACATTATAACAAAGATATTTGTAATAGAATGTTTATTGCAGCCAAAGTTAATAATTGCTAAGTCATGGAAGAAGCCCAAGTGCCCATCAACCCACAAATGGATTAATATATTGTCTATATGTACACCATGGAATAGTATGCAGCCCTAAAAAGGATGGCGATTTTATCTCTTTCATGTTTACATGGATGGAGCTGCAACATATTCTTAGCAAAGTATCTTAAGAGTGGAAGACAAAGTATCCAATGTACACAGCTCTACTATGAAACAAACTATAGCTTTCATATGAAACCTGTAACCCAATTATAGTCCAAGAATATGAGGAAAGGAAGGGGAAGAGGGTGAGGATGGATGGAGAGAGAGTAATTGGTGGGACTACATGTACTGCATCTTACAAGGGTACATGTAAAATTTACTAAATGTACAGCATAAATACTATGATCACTAAGAAAATACCATGAAGGCTAAGTAAAGCAGGTAGGTGAAATTATTTCTAATTGCACATAAAGCCAGCACATTGAACCCACAATTGCATTAATGTACACAGGTATGATTGAATAAAAAATAAAAAACTGGGAAAAATATAAATACAATTAAAAAAAAAAAACAGAAAGCATAAGAAAATTGAGGTAATTAACTTACATACCGAAAATAACTAATGTCCGCGGTAAGGCAGGATCATTTTGAATACTTCACAATAAATTTTGGTTTATGTTATCTTTAGTTTGTGTCCTGGTGGGATTCGTACAAAAATTCACAAGAAGATGGGAGGATGATTAAACATTGAATGGAAATACTGAATCAAATCCTTAAAGCACTAAAAATGTAGATTACTCATTGAAAACAAAACTAAACTAAACCCAGATTTCTGTTTGTGTAATTAAAGAATTCTTCAAGATATTAAAGTAAACTGAGTCACAGAGATAGAAAGATAGACTCCAATTTGATGCAATAATTGATAAATTTATTACACTTCCAGGGGGCTGATACCTCAAGGGCATGCAGCCTCAAATGTTAGTTGAGTAGTCTTTTTATACTATTATTCTACTATTCTACTATTATATCTATTATTCTTGCGTGGTCAGCAAAGCAAGCTAGTATAATATAGAAGCTATTCACAGCAATTGAGGCAGGGTAGCAGGGTGGGAGGTACATATTGCTTCATGAATCAAAAGATGCATCAGGGGTACAAGGGACGGATATAGGAGTTGGGTAAGTTTCTAAGGAACTAGGGACACATACCTCCCTGATTATTTCTTCTCCCGGAATTGTGCTCCTCCACTCTTGTAGCGATTGGGGCCGAGACACAAAAGCACTTCCCCTTTGAAGGGAAAAGGGTTTGTTATAGTCTTTAAATCTATGGGTTTGGGGAATGAGAGGTAGGGACAGGGTGCTTGGTGTAGGGGCAGGGGGCTTAGTTGTTACAATATGGAGCTACTCTTTCCATAACTTTGTGCAAAATTTTTATTTCTTACTTTTTTATTGTTTTTTTATTAAATCATAACTGTGTACTTTAGTGCAATCAATGAGTACAATATTTTTAAATAATTTGGCTTTCAGAATAGCTACCAGGTCAGACTAGTGTTTATGGGAGAATTGAACATAAAGGAACTGCCACTCACAAAGTTAGCAGGTGGGTCAGCATCGCCCAGAGAGATGGCAGGAGAGAGGACCATGGCCACAGGGAGGGAACAGGGATGGCCAAGGTCAGTGATCAGAGAACTCACTGGCAGGGTGGAGAATGTTATACTAATTTAGAAACTTTACCCAAAAGAAGGAGGGAAGCATAATAAAGTCCTAGGGTAACTTAGGAGACAGAGTTCTTTTAAGCTATAACCCATATCCTGTAGCTTTTCTTTTCTTTAGTTGGGTCACACTAGGAGGGGTGGTTAACACAATTATTACAGAGAAATATCATGAAGTGCCTTCTGCCTGTATAACGGTGCTCTCCTATCTGGGATATGAAAATGTATCTATACTTAGTTAATGGATTTGACTTACAAGAGAGGTATTTTATTGCAGATAAAATAATTCTCACTTACATTTCTGAGAATTTTCTTCATTCTTTGCTTCCTTTGGAAAACCATTTCACTTCCAGCCCATTGGCTCTTTGTAACTAAACTCACAATATGACTGTTTGTGATTATTTCCCTCTTTAACTAACCTCATGTGCATATTCCTCTAGATATTCAGATTCATACTTTAACTAAATTATGCATGGAATGAAGTCATTAAAAATTCTCATGTCCTGAGGTCTCGGTGATCAATTTACTTATCATGTGCATCAGTGGAATCATTGATGAGAGAGATATTAGAGATCATTCATAACCACTATTCTCACCAATACTGAAAAGTAGAAACCTTTACAGTAATCTTACAAATGGCACTTATAAACACAAAAGGGTGAGAAAGCTGGCATTGTAAGTGATGTTTTAAAAAACACAGTAGAGGAAAAAGGGAAATATTTTCTCAAAAACATATGCAATTATGCTCCTTAAATGTTACCTGTGTTTATGAGTGTGTGTGTATTGAATGTTGTCTCAGGAACTCTTTATCTTCCATTCCTGCCAATTCTTGTGACAGATGTTGTGTAATTCAGTGAAAAAATTACTGATGTTACTGCACATTCGTCTTGAAATGCTCAGTGCATGACAGTGAAAACCTTAAAGTTCAGCTCTGTTTCCACGGCAACCACAGTGCATCTCCTGGAGTGCCACAGGACAAAACTGCATGTCCACCGTCAGGTCCCCTTGTTTTGGATGCACCATTGAGATGTTTTATTGGTTATATAAGCACAATCCTGTGAGTTTTTCTTTCCTTCTTTTGAAAACTCAGTGATAATGTTGCTGCAAGCGGAGAGTGGCACTGCCTCCTGGGGAAACACCAGTGGGATTCCGATTATTTCATAGTAAAGCACAGGAGGACTGGTAGCCACACGGTCAACTAAACTGAAAGATTGAACAGGCTTTGACATTGTCCCCAAGTATTAGAGTAGCTGCCAAGCTGTGCTAGGGAAGAGGTGGCAAGTGAAAAGAATGCATGTGGTGGTACAGTGAAGATGGCACCCATCAGTAAAATTTCTTTCTTTTTAGACAGAGTCTCACATTGTTGCCCCAGGCTACAGTGCCATGGTGTCAGAGCAACCCCAAAGACCTGAACTCCAATGATCCTATCTTCTTAGCTCAGTCTCCCCAATAGCTGGGACTACATGTGCCCACCATGTGCCCATCGAATTTTTCTATTTCTCGTAGAGACGAGGTGTCACTCTTGTTCAGGCTGGTCTCCACCTCCTAAGCTCAGGTAATCCTCTGACCTCAGCCTTCCAGTGTGCTAGGGTGACAGGCATGTGCCACTATGCCCAGCCAAATTTTCATCTCACCTGAAGCCTCTGCCATTTTTCGAGAATCTACACTTATTCTCCTCTGAGTTTAAAAGGAGGACTCATACTTCTAAAACAGCCATATTATGTAACACAAAAGTAAAGTAAAAATTTAAAACCAAATTTTAAATCAGAACTGTTCTTATGACTGTAAGCAATTACAAGGGTGATTCCATGTGCCAACCACTGTTTACAGCACTTTATAAATATCAAGCCATTTAATGTTCACAGAAATTATAGTGACACAATCTTCATTTGATAGTGTATTTACAAAGGAGCATTAATTAAATAATATTCCCAAGGTAACACAAAGAATAACAGAGCTAGAAGAAGGACGGATGCCGAAGGAATCTGGACAGTCTGGTGCTAGAATCCCCCTTTACTACTGCATTCCATTACACACTTAAGGAGAAAGTAGAAGAAAGAAAGAGGACAAACATGGATATTTACTCTCCCTCAAGACCCGCATGAGCAAGGAGAAATATGCCCTTCAGTAGAGAATCTAACATTTTTTCTTCAAAAGTGAAGTTTCTCCAAATCACAGGCCCTCATATTTTGGTGATGAGGAGTTAAAATCGTTAGTACTGTGAAGTCCAATGATAACGGGAGATGCTTCAATCACATGGAGGAGCTGGCGAGAAACACCAGATAGGGTATGTTTAGGGTAGTGGTACTAGTAGCAAAGGCCTGATCTGTATGTGAAAAAAGTTACTACTAGTCAATACTGTGGAATGGTTCCCTGGTCCAGAAAATGTTGCTTGGGCAGCACCAAAGAAGCTGTTCTTGACAGTCAGCGCCTACAAATTGAATTGTTCTATGATAACTGAACACTAAGAAACCTGCCTTCTGCCAACTTCATCAACCTTCAGGCCGTCTACACCTCCTAAGTGGAGTTGGCAGAACAAACTCTACCACCGTGAAGGACCCCGTGTCCACCTCCTCTGTGAACCACTCTTTTCAGCTGGACCGACCTCCCGTCTTCCTCCTACTTCTCAGTCAGCATAAGTGGAGTGTGAGGATGAACCTTGGTGACGATCCACACTTACTTTTCATAATACAGATCAAGATATAGTGTTTTGTCTTGTGCTGCTATTAGGATGAAACTGGAGACATGAAGTCACTTTGGAGGTGATGTAAATCCATGCCACGAAGTGTAGCAGAAAATAAAAGAATTAGGATGCCTGTAATCCCAGCACTTGGGAGGCCAATGCTCACAGGTTCGAGACCAGCCTGAGCCAGAGCGAGACCTCATCTCTAAACATAGCCAAGCACTGTGGCGGGCGCCTGTAGTGCCAGGTACTCAGGAGGCTGAGGCAAGAGAATCGCTTCAGCCCAGGAAATTGAGGTTGCTGTGACCTATGATGTTTCACAGAAATGCTATGCAGGAGAAATGGAGCTCCACACAGCTACCCTCAGTTCTCATACATGTGTAAAGCCTCAGATCATACAGAGTTTCATGTCTGTGACATCTGTGAATTCACAGAGCACACTCTCAAAAGATACAGAGGCTATCTACAAAAGCTATAGAGAAAAAATCATGAGGAAGAATGATAACAATGTGTAACATTATTACTATAAGTAAACACCAAAGATGAGGAGCAAATAGGAATGTCGATAACAGGAAAAGGGAGTGGAAGGTCAGAGAAAAGAATCATGTTTGATGGGAGTGTAATAACAAGATCAATAAGCAGTGCCTAAAGGGAATGGGAGGGGAGTGTAAACAAACAAGTCCACAAGGGGGTGAAAAGGAAGAGTAAAGAAACGTGAGTGAAACGTGGACACAGTCCCAGGGCAGGTCTCCTCGGCCTTGATGTTGTTGTTGGCCTATTTAAATCAGGGCTCCAGCTGATGGGAGAACTTGTGGCTGCAGAACAGAGAGGCAGCTATGAGGCACCAGGAATCCAAACTCAGGTCCCCCTTCCAGGGTCTGCCCAGCAGGCCTGGACTCCTGGTGCCCAATGGTCACCATGCACCAGGTAATGGTGGTGACCAGGGAACTGTGGACTGAAGCTCTTTGCAGCTTGCCCCCAGAGTCCTGAGCAGAGATGCTCATAGCTTCCCCCACCCTCTGCCAACCTTGCAGTCCCTCACCTGTCATGCTTGCCCAGTTGCTTCATGGTTTGGAACCAGAACTGAAATTCTTGGTTTTGTTCAAATGGGAAATTATCCGCAGTCACTTGAAGCAGCTGCATCTGCTAGAGGATCTTCATGGCCTGAAGCCAGAGAGAAGGACAGATGCCGACTGCCTGGGGGGAAGATTCTGAGGGGCCATGTGGGGAAGGGAACTGCTTTCTGGGACTTTTCTTCAGAGCGGTCCCCTTCTCCCTTCCTTTCCTGTGAAGGCCCAGTCTTTCTCAGAGTTGGAGACAAATTGCCCTTTCCTCAGGACTTTGATTTCTTTCTTGCCCTGTAGGCTTCATGGGGAGAGATTCCTCCTTCTGTGTATGTCAAACCCGCCCAGGAAATCCACCATGCAGAGGACGGAGCCAGGGAATGTCCACCCAGGGGAGTCTTTGACTCCCACATCTCTGCTCCCCGAGAGAGACACCTAGTTGTCCACCTTCCCCTTTTTGTTATGTTGAGCACATTTCCCTGCAGAGCACAGCCAATTCCAGGGAGAGGGGCCCCTAAACCAGGACTGCCTGCTCCCTGGGCTCCCTCGCTGCAGGTCATCCAGCATCACTGGGACCTTCACAGAACAGAAATGGCACCCCCATCAAGCTGTGGACTGGGAAGGAGGGGGTGAGAGTCAAAGCTCCAGGGCCTTCTGTCCCAACACTCCACATGACAAGTAGGGCCACTGATCCTTGTGCACAGAGTTTTGAGCCACATGGGAGTTGCCTGAGTGTGGAGAGGCCAATTTCACCTCCTCCCATGGTCAGTACCTGAGGGAGAGGCTGAGTCCAGCTCAGCCAGAAGCCCGGGCAGCTCAGCGGTCACACAACTTGGCAGCTTCTGCCTCGGGTGCAGGGACTGGATGCCTGACTCCCCAGCTCACTGGCCACCTGGGAGGTCTCTGGGGGGAGTTTAAATGAGTGCTGAATTCTCATGGCTCAGACTACAGGTGTCCATCCCCAGCATCAGGATTCTGGACCCAGGGTGCTGCCCCGGAACACTCACATCCATAACATTGTGCGTCCTCTCGTGCAGCAGGACTAGGTCTTTGAGGAAGGTTCCAATGAAGGGAATGGTGCCCTGTGTCATTGGGGTGGGAGTGGTGGTTTGCACCCACCCGCAGGTGGCCTGCCCAGTCCTGTCCCCCAGAATTTCATCACCTCTGTCTCCTGGGACCCACTCAGGTCTCCTAACTTGGTTCAGCCAGAGACCCTCAGCTTCCTCCTTCAATTCTCTCCATCTCCTCCCCTAGCTGCACCCGTGGCCACCTAGAGCCCTTGGATGTTCCCAGGTCACAGTGTGTTTCCATCCCGGCCTGACAATTCCCTAAGGGCAAGCTGAGCCCAGCTCCTCCAGGCCCTGGTCCTGGTCCCTCTGATGAGGGCCTGTGAGGCACCAGCTGCAGGAGGGAAGGCCTAGGAAGAGGCCCCTACTCCATGAATATCTGGGAGGGGAACCCTGCCCTCTGTCCACGTGGCTATCCCCAGCCCTACCAAGGGTCTCACTTTCCGTCTCTGCTGCATCATCTGGGCTCTCTGGGGGGTTATTTCACTGGTAGATCCCCTGGCAGGGTCAGGACAAAGTCAGTGAGACCATGTTCCCCTCACTCAGCTACTCCCAGGACCCTGACCTCACACTGTGGACACCTGGTCAGACTCAGTTGATTACACTGCTATAGTCACTTCAGGGAGCTCTTGTTCTAGACCCACCCCTGTGTCCTATACACACCTACTGTGTCACTTGGGGCATGTACCTTAGCTCCTCCTATGTCTAGAGATCCTGCCCCAGCTTCCCTCACAAGACTCCCCACAGCAGGGGCCTTGCCTCCTGAAGAATGTCTGGCTGGTTTCAGTTTAATGAAAATATTTAAAGTAGTATATAATACCTGCATCTTGTATCCTATAACTGCATTAATGTATACAGCTGTGATTTGATTAAAAAATATATGCAAGTATATATATATGTATTTTTAAAAATAAATCATATATATATATATATATATATACACACACACACACACACAGAGAACAATTTTCCTGGTTTGGGGACAGAAGGAAGTCCCATCCACCATGTTCCCCAAAGGACTGGTGGAAATTCCATAACTTGAGAGACCAAGGTGGGAACCGCAGACCTGCTAAGTATGCTGTTCACCCCTGCAGAACAGCCGGCAGAGCCCCATGGCCAGAGCCCCTGCCTGCACCCACCCCCTCTGGACAGACACTTACTCTTCTGTTAGCCAGACTGGGCAGGATCGATGTCTGTTCATTTTCAGGTAAAATTTTAGTGAGAAAATTAATCAAAAAACCACTGGTCCGTGACTCTTTCCAGATTCACCTCTTTTTCTGTCCTCCAAACACTTGTCCCCATCTATGGCCCCCTTTACCTTTACCAGCTTTTCCGGCATTATACCATCATCCCATGCACACAGTTTGTCATAAGCTCTGGAGCTTTCGCTGAGCAGAGGAGAAAGAAAGAAGTGAGGGAGTAACAGGGAGGAGGGCGAGTTCACGTCCTTCTCACTGGGAAGGGAAAGGGTCCAAGCTGGCAGCATGTGCGTTTCCTCTGGGTGCCTGATTCCCAGGGGGTCCATAGGACTAGAGCGGCCACTGGTCTCCTGGTTACCTGGCCCAGAATTATTTCAGCTGGGCCACTAAGTTGCTCAGTTTAAATTGCTGTGTAGTAGACACTTGAATGTCTCCAAAGTGGCAAAATCCCGTGCCCCACAGTGAAGAAAACTAGGTCCTGAGGTAGACAATTTGGGCTACCATCCCAGGGGACTGAGAGGGCCTCTCTAGCCCCTATCCTTGCCTCCACAGGTCCCGACCTCCCAGGTCCTTGAAGTCTGCTGAGGGAACATGGCATATCCATGGAGGTGGTGGGTGCAGCACAGGAAACAGAAGCCCACCCACCTGGACACTGCCCTCCAGGTTTTCTTCAGCCGACACGGATGGGCCTGTACTTTAGAGCTCTGAGGATGGCGCTAGCTGATGAGAAGTTTGTCATGGACATGCACTCCTGGAGAGGGAAGTGGATGCACCATGAGTTGGGGAGTTGGAGCCCCACTGCACCAGGTGTATCCCATCTGCTGAGCTTTCCACTCTGGGGAGGCAGAGGCCAAGGGAGCCACACGAGAGCAATCTGGGTCCCAGTGAGTTTCAAATACAGGCAAGATTATCATAGTTCAACCCAAGGTAGGTTTCTAGGTAGGAAGTAAACCCTATCACTGGGCATGGAATTCAAGGTCATTGTTCCCCTGACAGGAAGGGCTAGGGGCTGTTCAGGGTCTCAGACCCTGTTCAGCAAACTTGACATTTGACAGAGGAGAAAATGAGTGTCCAGGACTCTCCCACAGCTTACTCAACCACTTAGGTCCAGAGTCCCAGCACCCTGGCCCTGTCCTGGGCCCTCCCACAGTGGCTTACCCTGACCACCTGGATCCACAGCTCCAGCACCCTGGCCCTGTCCTGGGCCTTCATTGTGTGGGTCCCCAGGCAAGTAGTAACTACAAAAGTCACCACGCTCAAAGAGTGAGTAAGGGCAGCCCAGACCGTGGGTGCCACATGCTCCTTGTCCTCCATCTCCCAATTACTCCAAATAGAGCCCAGGCACTCCCAGGGAAGCACCTTCAGGAACTTATGGAGAGAAAGAAAGATGCACACAGGCCAGGCCCAGATCAGCTCTGAGTTTGTAGTCACCCCCTGACCCAGGCAGGTGTCCACATTCTGAGCTTTGGAATTGGCTCTCCCAGACTAGTCAGAGCCCTGTGTTTCATTGCCCTTTCACTGAGGGCACCACAGGCAGAGAGCCAGAAAAGTGGAGAACAGCATGTGTTAAGGTCCCCCAGGCCGTCCTCATGGACACCCCTCCACAAGGTGGCTGAGCCCTGCCCTTCCTGAGGCCACCTATGTGAGAATCCATCTTTCCATTGATACCTCCAGGGGCTTAGTGGGAGTGTCTGGTGTGCAATGGAGTATGTCAGGTGTCTAGAAATTGCAGAGGTTGGTGAAGGCAGGCGAGCACCATAGCGGCCTGCTCAGTGGGTTACTCCAGCATCAAGTGGGCTGGGCCCCACTCCCCTCAGGCTCTATCCCCTCCCATTGTCTGTGCACAGCTGTTGTGTGTGGCTACCACATAGACACAGGGAGAGCAGTTACAGGAAGAAACTCGTCAGGGACATGGCTCATAAGATGTGGAGCAGGGTGTGACCAGATGGTTGGCCTGTGGTCAGGAAGGAAGGTCTGAGCAGCCGCTCATTGCATCCATGAGTGTCAGCTGTTCAGCCAGGTGTTTGGGTGTGTAGGCCATGATGCGACTAAGCTCAAACCCCTGCTACTGCTGCTCATGCATAGCATGAGGACAGCAGAGCCCTGGTATTGGCTCTGATTGTGCCTTTCCTGTTGTCATTGGTCATGGCCCGGTCCTAGCTGCTGCTGTTGCCCTTGGCCCTGGCCCTGATGCTCCATATGAAGTGAGAGATCCAGGGTTGCAGGTGCCCCTTGCTCCAGAGCAGGCCTCTGCCCTCCCAGCCTTGGTGAGGAAGACTGTAGGGTCAACAGTGAGAGTGCCTGTTGATCTGGAGATTGAGCAGAGATGGAAAAGGAGAGTAAGCTATTGGCATCTGTGACTTCCTGTTGGGTTATCCAAACATTCCATGACCTCCCCACAGTAAAGGGAATTTCAGCCCCAAACCCACAATCGGGAACTGGTCAATTGTGGCCATCTCAAACTCTGTTTCTGCCACTTTGGGCCACAGTTTCCCTAGCCATGGAATGAGCAATATTTGTGTGACGCCACAGGTGTGGATGTGAACAGGGTGACCTCAATACGGTCCATCACAACCACGAGCCCTGCACTGTTCAGTGGCTGGTCAAAGACCACAGGATATCCTTCTGGCCAGGAGATGCAGATGGAAGTGGTACTTCTGGGGGCGGCAAGTGGAAGCTGAGTCAGAGCCCTGGCCTTTCCTCCCATACCCTTCCCAGGGCACACCCAAATACTGTGTGGTTCTGGGTATCTGGGCCTGAATCTCTAGTCTAGAGGACAGACCAACCTACCCCTGCTGTCTCTGCTCCCCGTGGGTCAGGAATGGATACAAAACTGTGGACCTCCGCTTCCCATTGCCATTGTCAGCACCACCCAGCACATGGACCTTGGCACCACTGGGCCCTCAGGGCTGTGACTGGAGGCCTGAGTGTGAGCGGGGTGCTCATCATCACTCCAGGCAGGGAGTCTTGGTACTGCAAGCAGGAAGAGGCTGTGGGGTGAAGGGTAAGGGCTTAGCTGGGAAGGGTCTGTGCTGAGGATAGACCCCTCAGGGCCAGACCCAAGCCCAGCTGCTCCTCTGTCTGCAGGGACCTGGGACCACACCCACAGCTCTTCCTGAGTCATTTCTCCCCTAAAACCCCTGACCTCAGTCCTCTCCTGGGAGTCATCAAGTGTGTGAGACCCAGGATCCGGCTTCTCTTCCCAGCTACACTCCACAGAATCCTCTTACTCTGAGGGATCAGGGGTTCTGTCATTGGACCCCAAAGGCATTGCTTTTGACTTGATCCTGGCACTTGTCATCTGCTCAGAATCTATGATTTTCCTCCCTGCATAGAAAATGCCAGAGATCCTCCAGGACGAGGACATAAATTCCTGGTGACTGTTCTGACTTCCTGCCTCCCTGCACAGAGCTGCGGCCCAACTTCTGTCATCCTCCTTGTTCATTGAATTAAGCAAAGTTTCTAGAAGGTGCCTGCCCAAGGCAGTTGGTTGATGAATGAGTCCCACAGAGCCTTTGCAGATATCTGAGCTGTCCTGGGAACGCTTTCCCCACTAGGAAACCCTGTTCTCTCAAAGACAGAGACAAGCCGGAAGGAAACTCAAACCTCGCCAAGTAGGACGAGGTTTGCTCTCGCTGTGCTTTTCCCACACAGGGAGGGGTGTGGGCTATTAAGGTGTGAGGCAGAGAGTGCGTTCTATGTGGAGGGAGATAGATGGTAAATGGGAACAGCCACAGCACCCCCTGTAGTCTCTCCACAGAGTCAGGAGCTAGGGACACAGTTGCCACCTCTTAATCCATTTACTCCCCACAAAACCCCATGAAGCTCATCCTCTGAGCACTTTACAGAGCAGTAAAGTGAGCCTCAGAGGAGCTGCATAGACATCCACAGACACAGCTGGTGCATGGCAGTCACCACTGTGCCTTGGACACTCACCTCCTCAAAAGTTTCTCCATAAGCAAGGACACGGTGCTGACATCCAGGTAGGAGCCCTGGGAGATAGTGGAGGAGATGGTTTGAGCAGGAAAGACCGGAACCAGGGAGCTCACCAGCATCTCCCTGGTGGCTGGGTGGGAAGTTTTCATCAGTTTGAGCTCCCTGAAGTAGAGGGTCGACTCATTTCCCTCCTAGTAGGGACAAAGAGGGACACACAGTCAGTGACCCTGACCCTCCAGAGAATGGGGTCTGATGCTCAATGAGGGAAGCTCCAGCCCTGCAGAGAATTGAGCACGTAAAAGTCATGGGAGTCCAAGGTGGAAATGATTCCACATATTTCACATAAAATGGGAGGGGCCCAAAGAGCTGAATGAAACCACTGACCCCTTCCAGGCTGCTTCAGGGGCATTGTAGGCAGAACAGCCATGCCCTGCTCAGACACCCTGTATGAGGAGCATTGTGCCAGTGAGTCCCCAAATGGCCCTCACTGTCCAGATGAGGAAACACAGGCTCTGGGATTTGAAATGGCTGTCACCAGCACTTGGGTCAGAGCTGGGGCCCTCCCAGCAAGGGCTGCTTGTAGGACAAAAGGCAATTGAGTTACATGGCCCTAATCCATATGAATGGTGTCCTTATATGAGGAAGTGCTAAGGATGCAGAGAGGCAAGGCACAGGACCTCTTTGCAAACAGGGAGATGGAAGGCAGCCACAGAAGCTGAGGAGAGAGGCCTCTGAGACCCCGACCCAGACAGCAGCTTCATGGGGTATTTCCAGCCTCCAGAACTGAGAGAAAGTCAATTTCTGTTAAGAGCCCTTCAGCCTCGTAGCTGAGTTCTACCAGCCCTTCAAAACTTTCCCAGCCAATTAGGACACACAGCATGTTCCCTGCAGCACGGTTGACCGAAAACTAGGATTATGTCCAGTCAGGCTGCCCCAGCAGTGAAAGGTTGGACCTCAGTGGGAAACGGCCTCCTGTCAGGTGGAACTACAGGGAGTTGTTCCGCAGATGGCACCTTATAGACAAGCACATGCAGCAGCTTTACCTCCTTCTGTGTGTGGCCCCCTCCCTTTTAGTATGGCCCCCCTGGCGGGAGTGTGGGGAGCTATGTGTTGGAGAGGCCTCAAAGGGAGGGGAGAAGTCTTTCTCTCCGGGAGACCACAGGGACGTGTCGTTAAAGCCATGAGAACAGCAGCCATATGGGGAAATGTCTCTGGGCTAATGTAAAGTGAAAACTACAGGAAGCATTTTCCTGAGTATGTGAGCAGGGATGGTCATCTTACCAATTTGTGACTGGGAACATACGAAGGCTGGATTTTTTTTTTTTTTTGACAGATTCTCAATTTGTTGCCCTCCATTGACTGCCATGGCATCACAGCTCACAGAAACCTCGAACTTTTGGGCATAAGAGATTCTCTTGCCTCAAAGACCCAAGAGCTGGGACTACAGGCACCTGCCACAAACCCCAGCTATTTTTTAGAGATGAGGTCATGCTCTGGTTCAGGCTGCTATCTAACCTGAGCTCAGGTAATCCACTTGCCTCTGCCTCCCAACATTTGGGATGACAGGCTTGAGCCGTCGTGCCCAGCCGAAGTGCAGATAACTTAGGGAGGGGACTGTGGGTCAGTCAAGTGTTCAAAGTGCCCATGGATACACTCTGGGCCACCCCCTTTGCATCGGTGGTAATGCCTAAGTGCCCATTCTCACCCAAGTGGGGCGCTGACCCTGGTCGGTGGTCTGGTGCACTTGCTCTTCATCCAAGGAGTGGGAACATTTGGCATCCTCCTGGGGCTTATCAGGGGTCCCCAGCCTGGGGGTCTGCAAAGGGAGGGCCCGAGGCTGGGCTGAGACTCATCAGTGGCTGCCTGGCACTCTCCACACAGCACCCCCCTCAGAGATTCTACTCCCCAGAAAAGGCCCAGAGGAGCATCTGAATAGACTTC
The DNA here is from genome assembly GCA_963573935.1 of Arctocebus calabarensis. Taxonomy (NCBI): domain Eukaryota; kingdom Metazoa; phylum Chordata; class Mammalia; order Primates; family Lorisidae; genus Arctocebus; species Arctocebus calabarensis. Next base: position 1,227 of record CAUYON010033172.1, on the reverse strand, counting down.
TCACAAGGGAAGAAGGCAGATGACAGCTTGAAGTCTTGGGAATGTCATCTGAGTAAACAACCTTGTCCTTGACACTCACCTTTCTGTTCCACCAGCCAGGACCTCGGGTCCTGGAGTATGAACCTGACAGCCCCACAGGATTCACACAGCTGACAACCTTCTCCTGTTCAGTAGGGGTCCCCTCGTCTCATCCTTCCCCAAACATAGTGATACTGGGGGTGAGGAACTGCCCCAATGGGCTCACAGGTGAGACCGTGCCCAGAAGAGCCTCCCTGGCGCTGCCCTATGTTACCTGTAGATGCCTCCTGCCAGGTCGTCAGGGGAATCAGGAGCAGGGACTGATCCAACATCGGCAAAGTTGGAGGAAGCCCCCACTTTGGCCTTTCCTCAAGTGAGAATCACGAGAAGATCCGACACAGCAGGGGAACATCTTGCTCTCTTGAGTGGCTCCCACCAAATGAGCTGGACCCAGGCCTCTCTCTAGAATGTGGGTGCCTGGTAAGCAAGGGTTCTAAGTTCTGTTGGGGTCTGTCACCAATGAAGTGAGGTCACTTCTCCCAGATCACACCTTTGGGCCCTCACCCTCTTCCCCATCTTAACTCCTCACCTGTACACTATTATACATACAGTCCCTCAGTCCACACCCCACACTGACGAGATAAGGCTGGATCCCAACCTCCTTTCCTTCCCTTGTGTGTGACCCTAGACAAGTCCTGTGTGTTTCAGTTCTGTCCCCTAGTCGAATACTTGCACAGTGGAGATCATGCTAGCCTCTACTTCTCAGGGAATTCATCAGGTGTTGATGAAACAGGCTTAGAAATCTCACAGTGTGTGGTCAACTGTAGATAACACAGAAGTAGGGGTGGAAGAATCACAAGAAGCAGCGGAGACAGAACACAGAATGGTACCAGTTGATGAGGTTATACATGAAGCCCAACAGCTGTTTGAAACAGCTACAAGTTTACCATGTTCTGGTATTAAAGGGATTTGACTTCTTTCTGGAAAAGAAACAACAGCTGGTCCAATCCCTTAGAACACTCTAGGGCAGGGGAATGTAACTGCACAAGTATGAGTCTCCACCTTCCGTAGACTGTTTGTCATTGTCTGGGTATCACATAATTGTGATACCCCATAACTTCAAAGCAGTGATGGTAGAAGTGTAAGTCAATCACTTTACAAAGAACCCAGGGATTTGGAGGGAAAAAGATGGACTCCTAACCAACTCTC
>CAUYON010033171.1:0-24441 GCA_963573935.1 Arctocebus calabarensis | reverse complement strand
CAAAGGTTTATCTATTTTATTGACCTTTTCAAAAAACCAACTTTTTGATTTGTTGATCTGTTGTATAATTCTTTTGTTGTCAATTTCATTTAATTCTGCTCTAATTTTGGTTATTTCTTTTCTTCTGCTGGGTTTGGGGTTGGAATGTTCTTACTTTTCCAGTTGCTTGAGGTGTCCCATTAAGTTGTTAACTTCCCCTCTTTCTGTTCACTTGAGGAAGGCTTGCAGTGCTGTAAATTTCCCTCTAAGGACTGACTTTGCAGTATCCCAGAGGTTCTGATAATTCGTGAATTCATTGTCATTTTGTTCCAAAAATTTGGTAATTTCCTTCTTAATCTCGTCTATGACCCAGCTATCCTTCAGCATAAGGTTCTTTAGCTTCCATGTTTTTGTATGAGTAAGCAGATTCCTGTTGTTATTGGGTCAACTTTTATTCCATGATGGCCAGAGAAGATGCAAGGAATAATTTCTATTCTTTTAAATTTGCTGAGATTAGACTTGTGACCTAAGATATGATCAATTTTTGAGTATGATCCATGGGGTGCTGAGAAGAAAGTGTATTCAATTTTATTAGGATGAAATGTTCTGTAGATGTCTGTTAAATCCAGGTGTTGAATGGTTAAGTTTAAATTTAAAATTTCTTTATTTAGCTTCTTTTTGGAGGATCTATCCAAGACTGCTAAAGGAGTATTAAAATCTCCAACTACTGACAGGCCCGCCGTCCACTAGCGATGTTCTGAGGAGGGGGCGCTGGGATGAAATAACACACACACACACACACACACACACACACACACACACACACAGGGTAATGGACTCAGTCAGGCTGAGACTGAGACAAGACTTTATTTTAACCTTATTTTTTGACAACACTTTATCTTTCTTCCAGACTTTTATACTCTCACAGGGAAGAAGGCCATTTAAGGTTCTCTTTGGCACTCTCTTACTCCTTGGGAACTGCTGTGCTGTTTACCTTGAAACTGCCATGCTGTTTATCTCTAGTTTTGACTATCTGGTCTTCTTACTCCCTGTTCTGGCTCCTGCCAGTTTCATCTTAGAAAAAGTCAGACCTTGGCCATAGCCAGGGCAAAAGCAGTTTCTCACGCAGGGGGAGTCCCCTGTGGGTTCCCACGTCTCATGGCTTCCCACAACTACTATGGAGCTGGAGGAAATCACGTTACTCATGTCTATTAGAGTTTTTCTTATAAGTTGAGGTGCAGTCTGGTTGGGCACATAAAGATTAATAATTGAAATCTCATCATATTGAGTAGTACCTTTAAATGCCCATCTTTATCCTTCTTTACTTTGGTTGGTTTAAAGCCTATTGTATCTGCAAATAAGATTGTGGCACCTGCTTTTTTTCTGTTTTCCATTTGCCTGAAATATAGATGACCATCCCTTCACCTTGAGTCTAAATTTATCTTTTAAGCTAATGTGAGATTCTTGTATGCAGCAGATATCTGGCCTGAGTTTTTATATCCAGTCAGCCAACCTATGCCTCTTTAGAGGACAATTTAAATCATTCACATTAATTGAAAGTAATGATAAATCTTTAGAAAGTCCACTGGACATTTTTAGTCCTTTTATCACTGTTGAAGATGAAATTTGATAAATAGTTTCTGGGTGAGTTTGCTTTTGTGGTGGAGGTTTGTGCTGGTCATTGTGGAGGATAGGTCTGAGAATATCCTGGAGAGCTGGCTTAGTTATAGCAAATTTCTTCAGCATGTGGATGTCATTGAAGTTTTAAATTTCTCCATTGCAAATGAAATTCAGTTTAGCTAGATCCAAGATTCTGGGTTGAAAGTTCTTTTGTTTTAGGAGATTGAAAGTCAATGACCATTCTTTTCTATCTTGAAAGGTTTGATCAGAGAGATCTGCAGTTATTCTAATATTCTTCCCCTTGTAGGTAATGGATTTCTGACATCTGGCTGCTTTCAGAATTTTCTCCTTCATACTGACTTTTGTGAACTTAATTATGATGTGCTTGGAGGATGTCTTATTTGGGTTGGGTCATGCTGGGGTTATGGAACTGTCTGCTATCTGAATTTCAGAATCTCTTGGCATATCTGGAAAGTTGTCTTTCATAATCCCATAAAGAAGAGACTCTGTGCATTGTGATGCCACTTCATCGTTTTCAGGTATCCCTATAAGGTGAATATTGGTTTTCTTTGAGTTGTCCCAGAGCTGTCTGAGAGAATGATCCATTTTTGTTTTCTATTTCTGTACCTCTTTGGAAGTTTGGGAGCGTTCAAAAGCTTTGTCTTTCATGTCAGAAATCCTTTCTTCTGCATGCTCTATTCTGTTACTGGGAGATTCTACTGTATTTCTCAGATCTTTGAGGGCTGCAACTTCTTCTCTCAATGTGTCAAAAATCTTTGGTCATTTTGTCTTTGAATTCATTCAGTTCTTGAGACATCTTTTGGACTACTGTTGAAATTCTAATTCCATCTTTTCCTCCACTGTACTGATGTTATTTGCTATCTGGACTCTGAATTCAACTTCTGACATCTCAGCCATTTGCTTATGCAAGGGATCTTGTGCTGTATCTACCTTGCCATTCCTTGGGGGAGTTGATGTACTCTGATTATTCATATTGCCAGAGTTTTTCTGTTGATTCTGCCTCATGATTATTTTTCACTGTTGCTATGACCATCCTCATAGTTGGGGAGGTGTCTCTCCCAGATCAGACCCTGGCAGAATCACTCTGTTGTTATTCGATCTTTGTAGGGAGTGACCCTGTGTCTCTAATGATTTCTCAAACCCTGCAGGGTGGAGAGCTAAAATCTTCCTCAGCCTGCTTAGAAGACACTATAAATTGCTAACTTGGGCTAAGCAGAAGCTTTCCCAGGAAAGCGCTTGTGGCTAGGATCACTCCTTAATTGGCTCTCCACTTACCTAGTGTACCCAAACCGGTCTCACACTATGCCCCTGAGGGCTAAGGCTGCAAGGCATCTCAGTCCCCGTCTTTAGGCTGCTCTGTCACTAGATTACTCGCTCCCACCCGATGTTTGTTGTGGGACCCTGAAGGTGGAGCTTGCCAGGGCAGTTCTCCCACAATGGCTCCACGGAGCCCACAACCAAACACTGGTAGCTCTGCCTGGCTCGGTGGCCCAGTCTGGGGCCACAGACAACACTCAAAGACCCCTGCACTCTTGCCCAAGTTCTCCCAAGGCAGTTCAAGCAAGTGACAAGTCCAAAAGAAACCCAAACAGCTCATAGGCAAGGCCTTTCCACCCTGCAGTCCCACTGCTGCCAACAGGATTAGACTGAACGAACACATGCAGCCACTTGCCCAATCTCCACTGCTTCTGCCTTCCTCAGAGTGTCCAAAAGTCTCACGCTGTCTCCCTGTGTCCCCAAAGGGAAGTTTCTGGGTAGAACCCGCCTGTCAGAGATGCCTGAAGTTCTCTCTCCCCAGTCTCATTGTGCCCAGTTGCAAGGAAGCTGTTACTTGGCCACCAGCTTGCTCCACCCTCCCACAAATTTAGTTTATGAAAACTATGGGGGCTACATTTGCAGGTAGTGGTAGCAATGGTTCTTTGTAGGAGCCTCTGCTTCAGCCATTGCTAAGTTACATACCCGGTGAATGAGCAGAGAAGATAGGTGGGCACTGGATGCTTTGATTACGTAAAGGGAGGGCTGACCACAGGCCTCACTTTCCCTTTGGTGGTCTCTCCTCTTTACCAGGGTACTCTCTGCTATGTTCCTGTGCTTTGAATTCCTAGCAAACCCAGAGGAACAGAGATTTTCCTATCCAGCAGTGGGCAGAGCAGGGTCTTGAATGGATAGAAATAAAAGGATCCTTCAAATGTATTTAGTTTTAGCTTTTAAAATTAGAGACTCAGGAGGCTGATACTCAGGAAGGTTGTTAATAATTACAGTTAAGTCTTCTGGCAGCAGTAGTTATTGTTTATTGAATGGTTTCTGTGTTGAGCACTACAGTAAGGTTTTTACGTAATTTTCTCATCTAATTCTCACAATAATTCTATAGTAATAGGTGCTAAAACCCTTCCTTTTCCATTAGTGGCTTTTTTAATACAGGGAAACCCAGACCCTGAGGTTGCAAATAGCTTGTCCTTGCTTACATCGTTAGGCTTGGCTTTGGTAGACATGACATTCCAATGCTGGCAGCAATGAGGTGATAAGAAAGGAGCTGGCTGCCTCCTTGCCAGGTTTGATATCCAGTGGAAAATGTGGACTTGGGGATGAGAATCATGGATTCTAACTCCACAATTGGTTGAAAGATCATAAGATCCTGAGTTTGAGGATCTGCATTGGATATCAGATTCATCATATGCTGTCCAGAAACTTGGTTGTCACTTTTCTGAGTTTTAGGTTTCTCATCTTTAAAACTGGGGAGGTTGCATTAGATGATCTCTAAATTTTTTTGCAGTCCAAAATTCTAGGATCCCAGAGGGAATCATCTATCAATTTCTTGTCTAAGTGTTTTGTGACCACTCATGCCTTGTAATAGTGACATGTGTGGCCTTGGCTACTCCTGGTTATTATTTGAGAAATGGAAACAAAGAAACAAAAAAATGAATATATGAAATGTCTAGCTATGTAAAGCAGATCAAAGCTATATACCGGCCATTGTTCTAATTTTTTAATATGAATAAACATATTGTTCAAAACAATCCTAGAAATTGGGACATTATTATCATCTTCATTTTTTAAATAAGAAAATCATGGTAAAATAGGTTAAGCAGTGTGTTCAGTTGGTAAGTGGTAGAGTCATGTTTCTAACTCAGTCAGTTTATTTCCAACACCTGCCTTCTTAATCTCCATGTCAGATCTGTCTCCCTTCCTATTTGGCTGTGTGTGAGGGGGAAGAGAGAGAAATATATACACATATTAATATAAAATGTGTATGTTTAAATATATCTATTTGTGAATATACAGATACAAGAGTAATTACAGCAGGGGAAACCACATCAAGTGTGCAATAATCTAGGTTGTATTAAAAATAAAAGTCTTCCTGTCCAATAAATGGGTTGTAGCCTTCACTTGAACGACAAAGAATTTGTCTCATATTAGGGGTGTATACATTGGATACTTTTTCTTCCATTCTAGAGATACTTTACTAAGGAGAACATGTTCCAGCTCCATCCATGTAAATATGAAAGAGGAAAAGTCACCCTCTTTCTTTAAGGCTGCATAATATTCCATGGTATACATGTACCACAGTTTATTAATCCATTCGTGTATCGATGGGCTCTTGGGCAATTATGAATTGGGCTGCAATAAACAATCTGGTACAGATATCTTTGTTGTACTGTGATTTTTGGTCATCTGGGTATATACCCAGTAAAGGAATTATAGGGTCAAATGGCAAGTCAAATTTTTAGATCTTTGAGTATTCTCCAAACGTCTTTCCAAAATGGATGTCTGGGTATTTTTTATTGCAGTTGTTATTGTTGTTTGAGCTGGACCGGGCTGGGTTTGAACTGGCCAGCCTTGGTGTATGTGGCTGGTGCTGTAACCACTGTGCTATGGGCACTGAGCCATGACACTCTCAGCTTTTGACAAAGTGGCAAAGAGAGAAGGAAAGGGAGAATGTTTCAGGAACATTAGGTTGGAGAGTGAAACCAAAGGCAGTGAAGAGGCTGAAGACTGAGAAATAAACCGATTGGTTTTCACAGGTCTTTGGAAACCAAGAAGTGAGAGGAGAGAGAGGAATACAACCTTACCCATCGGGTACCATGAACATTATTCAGGGTCTGGATACACTAAAAGCCCCGACTTCAGCATTGAAAAAGTGTGCATGTGACCACATGTGTACCTACTTGTTACTTTGACATTAATAAAAAGGAGTGCATTGGTGACATGTCAGGGATGTTACAGTTGAGAGTGAAGGGAAGACAGGTGTGCACATATTTAGACGTGAGCGAATGATAAAGAAGGAAGGACCTGAACAATGGGGTGAGTTTGTCAATGTTTGGCTGTGCAGGAAGAGAAAGGTGAAGCCTGAAATGAAGGGCTGAGCTGAGTTTCAGTTGCAGACTGAAAATCCAAGTGGAGGTGGCAGAGGTGGTGGAGAGGCAGGGGCACAGGACAGCTGTCTGTGCATTAGGGACGTATGAGTCAGGGAGGCCACTGTTCCCTTCTCAATCTTTGCTGAGCTCTTCCCGCAGCCTAAAACGCTCTTTCTCTCTCTCCTCTTACACCCTGTTCTCTGAACATAGGTTCCTTCTTTAACAACTTATCTTTCCTGACCATCCTATTTAAGTGTCCACTCTCCTCCAGTCAGGATCTGGACTATAGGGTCTTCTTCACTTTCTATGCCACTTATCTCAATTTGCAATTATATATTCATGATTATTAAGTATATTATCTATTTTCCCAAATAGGTAGTGCTGTGAGGAGAGGAGCCCTGTCTGTTTAATTCATTGATGGATGTCCAACACCTGGCACACAGTACGAATTGAATGACATTTTTTTTTAATGTCTGAATGAATGTATGAATGAATTTGGGGGCACCTCTGTATTTTTTCATAAATAAATATCTGAACCAACAGTTCCTGTCTGAAACCCTTAATGCAGAACTTCTCAGAGTGACAGCCTATGCCGTAATTACTGAAATCCAGAGTGGGAGATGGAGACTTGAATTGGCAAATATTTAAGGGGCACATGGCATTCACCTGTCCAATAGGCTCCCTTTGGGCATTCCCAGTGGGTGTCAAAGGGCAGGCTTCCATGAAGTTCTTTTGTGTAATGCTTCCCGCAGGAATCGCCATTTCCCAAAGGAATAGGAGAATGGTTTCCAAGGGTCTCAGAGCCTCAGGTGGAAGTGGAAGAGAAAAGGGGGAACTGGGGAAGAATGCCCCTTGGAAGAAAGAACAAAGCCTCTCCTGCTTTGCCAGCGATGCCAGCAGCCCCCCTCGGGAAACCGGGGAACTCCAGTGCTGAGTGGGGACGGTGTCTGAGCCATGAGTCATCTTGCTGAGAGTGGCTCTGGCTCTGTCAGGATGGTGTGTCTAGACTTGCAGTCGGCTGGGGAGGGCGTAGGAGGATGTTTGTGAGGAGATGGGAAATAATGGGTATGTGTGGGTGCTGGGCTGGGCTGGGCTCTGTCCTGCATCTTCTGCAGGTTTGGAAAGTGGACTTTGGGCCTCTGGTCACATCCAATATTCCTTCCTTTCACTGCAGCCACAGGTTCAGCACGGTACGTAGACTGAGACAGATGGGACCCTGTCTGATGGCCCTCGGGACACAGCCTGGAAGATAGTTAAAATAACTTGTCAGATGATTATTCAATAAAAGTTATCAGAGAGATTTCAAGACAGAAGGCCCCAACCTTTTGGCACCAGGGAGTGTCTCATGGAAGACAATTTGTCCACAGACTACAGGGTGTGTTTCAAGATGATTCAAGCACAATGAATTTATTATGCACTTTATTTCTATTATTATTACATTGTCATATATATATAATAAAATAATTATACAACTTGGCATAAGGAAGAATCAGTGGGAGCCTGGGGCCTGCTGTCCTGGAACTTTTTTTTTGCTTGTCTATGGTGTTGAATGTCACAAAAAGTATGCGTGGACTGTTCTTTTTTTTTTGCTAATCAGCTCTCATTTGCATTTGTGTATTTCCTGGGTGGCCCAAGACAGTTCTTATTCTTCCAACCTGTAGCAGAAAAATAAAAAAAGATTGACAGCTCCTGATAAACAGTCCGAATGCTGGCACCGCTGCCTCAGCTCCACCTCACGTCATCAGGAGTGAGATTTGCGTTAGGAACGCACAGCCTAGTTTACAGCAGGATTCAGGCTTCCGTAAGAACGGCTGACGGCTGTAAATACGGATGAAGTTTCTCCTGTTCACCTGCTGCTCACCCCCTGCTGTGCAATCTGGTTCCTAACTGGCCGTGGACCTGTTCTGGTCCACAGCCCTGGGTTTGAAGACCACTGATATAAGGGAAAAAATAAGCAGAATTCAATGAAAGCTTAAATCATGGAAATACAATTTTGTTAGAACAAGTCAAGGGTCTTTGTTTTGTTTGAGGGAGGGGGATTGGTGACTCCCTAGGCTTGATGGAAGATCACGTGTTTTACACATAATAATGACATTGATACTTTGGATGAATTAACTTTATCTAATGTTAGCATTTCCATGTGTTCACGAGGGATGGGCTTCTGTGGTCTCGGCTTCTTTTTCCTCCACATCCAATCCACCGGCAGATCCTAACCCATCTTCCCTTCTCCATCCCTGCTGTCACCAGCCTAGTTAAAGCCACTGCCCTCTCTCACCTGGACAGCTGCTCCAGCCTCCTAACTTGACACTTGCTTCCCCTCCTTTCCTCTACACAGCAGCCAGAGTGACTTTTTGAAGTCATAAACCCCATCATGTCCCAGTCTTCCCCTTAAAGTGGTTCAGGGGTCTCCCCATTCCACTCAGGAAAAATCTGCACTTGTCGTCAAGCCCGCGAAACAAGACCCAGCTCCGAAGATCTGTTTTGATCTCCTCTGTGCCAAGTGCCAGTCTTCTCTCAGCCCTACACTCTAAGCCAGTCTGACTTCCCGACAGCTCCTGGGACACTCCGAGATCTCGTTCCCCTGAGCGTTTGCACCAAGTGGTTTCCAGTGCACTGCGCCTGTGGCTGGCTCTTCCCTGGGCCTTGGTCTCTGCCTCATGCAATCTCCTCCCCTTCTTTGCTCACCTTTGCTGCCATCCGTCAAAGCACTTTGATTCGTAAGACCTTGACCAGATTGTTGATGTTTGCATCTTTCCTACTGATCTCTCTCAATAACACTGTGGCTGTTGCTCTGTACATGGGGCTCCCATAGCCTCCTGCCATTTTAGATGAACAGCACCACTTAAAATACAGATGCGATAATGAACCATTGAAATAAATACAAAAGGTCAGTGCCGGGTCATTTTCTTTGTTCTTTTCTATTCCTTCCCATTGTCTGTGGGCACATCTGGAGAGGGTTTTTCTGTGAGAATCCATTTTTCTACCTATGATGAAGCTGATTTCTGACCCTTGAGATAAAACTCCAAACTTGGAACTGGGCGGCTGAGAATGCGTTAGGAGAGGGAAAATTTGTCATTAGTATTATTGTTTATGTGTTCAGTGTCCTTCATATTTTTTCCTTTTATATAGCATTTGACATTTGTAAAATGTTTTCCATTTATTTTTATGTAGGGGAAAGCAAAAAACTGTACTTTTTTTGGGGGGGGTAAGTGAGCAGAAAAGCAAGGCTTCTGATTCACGGCGACGCTGTTTATCATTTCCTCTGTGTTCTGATCAGGGCAAATTAAAAGAAAAAGGGAGATGGTGATTGTGATGATGGTGGTGGTGGTGACATAGCCTCAAACCGTTCTTGAACCACCCCGGCCCACCCCACACCAGGAGGGGAAAGGACCGAGGCCCCATAGAGAAGTGGGAACATTAAACGACCCAGGAAAATGAGAAACTGCGTGGGGTGTAAGATTTCTTTATTAGTCAATTTAAAATAAAATGTGGCTCAGTAATTTAGAATGTGTCTGGAGTCAGCAGAAAATTAGCCCTATTCACATCCCCCACCCCTTCTCCTAAAGGCAGTAGAAACACCAATAAAAATAAAAATAACAATACCTTGTATTTATGGGGCCGCTTTCTCCCAGAGATGCCTCTCACTCACCCTTTTTATCTCTTCGGTGTCCTTGGAGGGGAACAAGCGTCTGGAGCCTGGAAGTTGAGCTCTCTGGTGACAATGTCCTCGGCATTACAACTTCTCAGAAGACCTTCATTTGATGACACATTCATCTACCAGCTCATTTATCCATTTATATTCTTATTTAGCAGTATTTACAGAGCATCTCTTATTTATCAGGTACGGCGATAAGTCTGGGAAGGGAGGTATAACCTGTGAACTGGATAATAACAGCTCCCACCTGCCAGCATCTTACAAGGTGAAATTTGTTCATTGACTTTGAAATAACCTTAATAGGGTAAACGTAAATGAACACTGTCTTTAGAGAGTGGTATTGTTTTCGGAACATTCACAGTTTGGGTCCTGTGTACTTCTGAATTGGCTGTAAAGACTGAGTTTATTAATTAATTGATTGATTGATTGATTTTTTTGAAGAAGGGAGCAACACTGGGCAAATTTTTCTTTTTTAAATTTTTTTATTTTATTAGATCATAACTGTGTACAGGACTGCATTTATGGAGTACAATGTGCTGATTTTGTGTACAATTTGGAATGTTTACATCAACCTGGTTAACATATCATTCACCTCACTTATTTAATTATTGTGTTTAGACATTTATTCTCTACTATTAATATATTTGACATGTATCCTTGCAATATGCATAAGAGGTGAGGTCCCACTGAAAATGGAGATATCTGTCATTTTTCTCCTTTGAGGAGAAAAATCTGCCTATGGTTTGATTCTCTGATCTGTGAGCCCAGAAATATCTCTCTGGTTTGCAGAAAGGATTATTTTAGGTAGGACAGAGGTAGACTCCATTTCTCATGTGGAAGGTTTCTTTATTTTTGGAGGTCTCAGAATTCTTTGAGACCCCAATGATGGCAATCATTCTCCTCCCGATGGCTCTCTGCATCACGATACAGAATTTGCACCGTCAGCTGGGTTCACGAAGTGCAGTACCCATCCTCGGACAACATCCATGGTCACCAGGTTAAAACCTCTTGATACAGAAGAATCTACACTCATCTGGAAACTGGAATGTGAACGAGCAGGGATGCAGTGGAGAGCCCTTCCTTCCTCCCAGGGTTCATTAAATGACGGCATCACTCATCTCTGCAGCTTCCCTCTATATCCCCAGAAAGACTTCCTCCTACTTACATCTGAGAAAATAAAATGTTTTTCTGCATGGCTATGAAAAAGAGCCTTAAATCAATAGCAAATCAAGCTGTGGGATATAGAAGTCTTTATGGCCAGAGAAGGGGATTGCTGGAGGTTGCCACTTAGCAGGACTGGATTTGTGTCTCCTCGGGGTTTCCAGCAGCGCGGGGTCTCTGGTACAAGGTCCCCCTCTGCCCCCATGCAAGTCAGCCCCTGTCTCCTCCTCCTGTGGAGGACAGGGAGGTTAGAATTCTGGAACAGGGCCTTAGTCACCGTTTCCCTAAAGGTTTTCTTCTCGGCAGACTCTAGCGGCTGGTGTGCTGCTTGGATGGTGACCCTAGCCTGACAGTGATTCTCCTCCAAATCTAAGCGCGTCCAGGTCTCAGGAAGGCGCCTGCCACAGCTCGGCCACACAGCCGCAATCTCCCCCTACCCTTCCTTACTTTTCTTCTTATACATAGAAGGGGCTCATATTAGGACTCCTGTACGGCTACATTTCAGACTTCCTGGCTCCTGTTGCTGAGAGGATTAAAGGAACACAGGTATTGTCTTCAGAACCTTTATCGTCTGGATTTGATGTGGTTTTGCATGGCTGCGAAGGTCGAGTTTAGGGTTCATTCTGTAGGCATGTCATAGCTGAGTCTGGCCTCATTTAGGTGTTGATGAGGGTCTTGAGATGAATAGAGAAAATGCGTCTTTAAGTTTGAAGTTTCCCAGTGGTGTGGAGACCACGTCTGCGTCTCTCTCGCCCTCTCCGTGTCCCTCTCTGTTCCCTCCCTCCCTCACTGTTCTCTGTCTGCACACACACACTCTGCCTCTTCATGGCTCCTGCCCATGGCTAGCCCACTTCCTTCATGCACAGTTTAGTTCTCAGAGGTCCCCATCCCAGCAGGTCCGTGACCCCCTCAAGGATGGCAGAGGTGGCCTGGGGGTCACCCTCCATCTCTGCTTGACACCAATTCCTTCCTTCTTTCTTCCTTTGCAGCCACTCACCCACTGCCAATGTCATTTGATCGCCTGGCAGGGGGCTGAGAGCGCTATGATTAAACCCTCTCACTCCACTTCTAACTGTTCCAAAGGGCGAGCGACTAAGTTTGAAAATGAGCTTTGCAGTCTGGATGAGCGGAGAAGGAGAGGCATGGCGTGTCATACCCCAGAGGATGGCCTGCTGGCCTTAGTTCCAGCCTCTTCCACATTTTCTGTGACACTGGGCCTGAGATTCCACGTAGTAACTGAGTTTCTCTGGCACTAAACCTGAGCTCTACTTGCCACCTTTGAAAATGCTGATCCCCTCACCTTAGTGGGGTGACCTGCTCATCGGCCCTGTCACCCCTCTAAGGCTGGCCTAGTGACGGAGAGCAAAGGTGGTTCTCCAGCACCTGATACTTGAGAAGGCCGTGCTGATGGGCCAGTGGGGTTAGCTTTTGTATCTCTTTAAAGTCTTCTTGGGCTCCTGCTACTATACACAGCTTTCCCCTCGGGACTCGAGAGGCTCAGACACGGGCAGAGAGCATAGAAAGAACAGTGCCTTTTGTCACTCACATCGGTTCCAACGTTTTGTGCATTCTGCTTTATTGCAGGATCTTCATGGTACTAGAAAGCTGGCCCCAGACTTCCCCTGTGGTGGACGTGGTGCATATCACGGGCCCCACGTTATTCTATTCATTCACGGACGGAGAAGTCACTGCTGGGGCCAACCCTGGGGTTCTGCCTCTCGGGTTCCACCTGGCTTCACTTCACTTGGGGCTGTTGCTAGGGGTGATCACCTCGGTTGTTTCTCCAGAGAAATCTGAGCAGACATCATGTTGATTTTGTCCGAAGGGTCCATAGGTCAGTGACCTGCCATGGGACTTCCGTGGGGGCTATTAGTGGACCAAGCAGAGGCTGGAGGGTTGGCGAGGCGAAAAAGCAATGCGGGGGGCGGCTCCTGTGGCTCAGCGAGTAGGGCGCCGGCCCCATATACCGAAGGTGGCGGGTTCAAGCCCGGCCTCGGCCGAACTGCAAAACAAAAAAATAGCCGGGCGCTGTGGTGGGCACCTGTAGTCCCAGCTACTCGGGAGGCTGAGGCAAGAGAATCACTTGAGCCCAAGAGCTGGAGGTTTCTGTGAGCAGTGTGACGCCACGGCACTGTACCAAGGGTTATAAAGTGAGACTCTGTCTCTACAAAAAAAAAAAAAAAAGAAAGAAAAAAAAGAAAAAGAAATGCGGGGAGGGGATAATTTTCTAAGTGGGTTTTCAAGGAGTAATTTCTAATTGAGCATCTCTTAGTCACGTGGGAGCTGTAAGAGCTGCCACTACAGGCCCAGAGGCCAAACGGAAAGCTTTCTCTTTAGCTGGCCGGGGATGGATAGACGATCCTGGTTCCAGCCAGTCTCCAGGAAAGGAAAAAGGAAGAAATGATGCTTATTACTAACTCCTAGGATCTAGATGGTTAGAACTTGCGAGGCCTAGCATCTGTCAGCCTACCAGTAAAGATGAAACAGAACTTTAAACCAAAATGATGGCGTTTAAACGCACTATAGATGTTGTCTACGGAGGAGTTTCCCTTTTAATGTGGAAGGCACCACAAACCCTGATTTTAGCAGGAATACAGACAATTGCAAAATTAATTCTTCGCAGCGGCCTGTATTTCTTTCCCCATTTTAACGTTCACTTTGGCTCATATTCCTCCTGTCCTGTACATATTTTAAAACCTATTTAAACCCGCACACATCTTGACCTCAGATCTTTTTTATACGCTGAGAGGAGGCCATATATATTTAATGTTCTAAGGCGGCAGTGCCCAGTTCCCTGAATGGAAAACACGGCTGTTTGATGGAGAGCGGAGATTTTCCCAGTTTGATTTTCTAACGACCCACCCTTTCCCTTGTACGTGTGATAAATTCCAGTTGTATAGTTTAAATGGTCATTGAATAAATGTGCTGCTCTGCTGTCTACAGTTTTAACATGCTTGAATGATCTCAAAATGAGGCAGTCGTTTGAACAGAAACCCGAAGAGGCCTGGGAGGCAGAGGCCGCGCGAGACTGATCCAGAATTCAGCAGCCCCAGGCACTCGCCCTCGGACAGGCTCTGAGTGTGTTTGTAGCAAAGTGACCCTCAGGTCACCCTTTTCACTCTTCCAGATGAGTCTGCGTGCACCTAAATTCAGTTCAGTCTGATGCCTTTCTTTGACAACCCAGAGCCACACTGTTTTGCCACTTTCCTGGTTTACAGCTTGGGTCGAGGTAAGAGGTCTTCTGATCTACCAATCCTGGCTTTGTTCCTGTTCTTTTTTTCCTAAAAGATTCCCTTCCTCACAGTGGGAGATGTTCTTTGAAAACCCACATTTATAGAAATAGAAGAGAGAAACCAAGTGTGGGAAATTGTCCCCTGCAGTCCAGTGTTCCCAACGCTCTACCTTTTGATATAAATACAGCAGAAGCTCCATAGCTGACCAGCTGTCTGCACTGACCACCTCCTTAAGTTGACCTGATTTTCATAGACTGGACGTGAACCACGTGTATGTTACCAGGACAGCAGGCCTTGTTCCTTATGTTGACACCTCCCTATGCTGACCAGCTGGTGACAGCCCCTTGGGGGTCAACTCACACAGCTTGTACTGTATGCTCAGAGGCAGGATCGCTGGACCCTCTGGTGCTGTTTTAATCAGGTACAGTAGGACTGTTTGCCTGTTACAGAGTTGGCAGTAGTCACATCACTTAGATCCTGAGGGAAAAGCCAGGCTGTTGGGCCTGTCTGTGACTAATCATAAAAAGACACGCGTTGATTCCCTGCCCCCGCCCCACTGTGGAGCATTTAAGACCACTGTCATCCGTCACAGGAACTCACACAAAATCCCCTTGGTTCTTGTTTCCCTTCAACAGTCCCCCTCTCTACCCACTCTGCCAACCACAGCACCAGTGGTCACCTGGGTAAGTGAAGTCAGATGGTGTTGTTCCTACTGAAAACACCTCAAGGGCCCCCCACCTTCACCAGGAGCTCCTATTAGGAAGCATGGCCTTCCCACCTGGACTTCCTACCCTCTTGTCTAGTCTCTCTCTTTTTTTTTTTTTTTTAATTTCAGATTGATATGGGACTACACATGTTTAGGTTATATTGTTTTCCTTTCTAAGGCAAATGTCAAGTTGTAGTTGAGCCCTTCACTCAGGGAGCTTGCTGAACACCCTCACGTTGCGCACATTAGGTGAGATCCCGCCCACCAGGGGGCGTGCTGAACACCCTCACATTGTGCACATTAGGTGAGATCCCGCCCACCAGGGGGCGTGCCGAACACCCTCACGTTGTGCACATTAGGTGAGATCCTGTGCACCAGGAGGCGTGCTGAACACCTCACGTTGTACACATTAGCTGAGATCCCGCCCACCAGGGAGCATGCTTAACACCCCCATGTTGTACACATTAGCTGAGATCCCACCCATCAGGGGGCGTGCTGAACACCCTCATGTTGTACACATTAGGTGAGATCCCGCCCACCAGGGAGCTGTGCTGAACACCCTCACATGGTGCACATTAGGTGAGATCCCCCCAATTGCCCTCCCTTTTTCCCCTCCCCTCTCTCACCTCTCTCCTCTCCCCTGCTAGACTAAGCTTCTTTTTCTTTCCAGTGGGCATGTAGTTGTTTATATACTGGTTTCACATTAGTATTTAGTACATTGGGTGCTTGTTTTTTCCCCCATCCTTGTGACACTTTACTAAGAAGAATGTGTTTTAACTCCATCCCGGTAAACACAAAAGACGTAAAGTCTCCCCTTTTCTTACGGCTGAATAGTACTCCATGGCACACATACACCACAGTTTACTAATCCAGTCATGGGTTGATGGACACTTAGGTTGTCTATATTCCAACCACATCAGATGAATTATTCTCAAAGTAACGTCATGCATTTCTCACGCGCAGCTTTTAGCATATGGTATTTCCTCTGCTGCGGCCTTTCTCTGCCTGTTCTACCTCAACAATTTTGTTGTCGTTATTATTAAAAACTCCAGCAGAGATTATAACGTTCAGAAGGCCTTCTGCCCCAGGCTGGGTTGCCTATTCTCCCCTCTTTCCTTCTGCGCTTTCTAATCATAGGGCTTTCCTATCAATAGACCACCAACTCCTTGTGATTGGAATGAGCTTCCTTCTGTTAGATCACACGCCCCTCTAGGACAAGTGATATCCTTTATGTACCTGGTGACAGGCAATCATTTAAATGCAAGAGGTGAGAGAGACATCTCAAGGTATCTATGCAACCTTGGCAGTTTCTGTATCTCTTTCTTTATCTTCTTTTTCGGGTACACATCAGACAACACCCACCCTGTGTTAATGGCCGATGGTCGGAGAGGTTATTTGTGAACATCATAAACCTAAATTGGTCCCTGGGCTCAATTTGAGAACTGCTGATTCACTCTCCTGTGTAAAGTAAGAGCCACAACAACTCTCACCAATGGCTACCACCCAACAATAAGGACAGTTCCTTAAATGATTTGCACAATGAAGAAAGCAAGATGTGGAGCTATTGTTTGATCGACATTTAGAAAATGCTCTCGTTTGTTAAATCACCTTGCCATGTTTTCTTCTCTGTTTGCTATTTGAATCTGTGCAACCGTTATCTCCTCCAGAAAGGATCATTTAAAAGTACAGTGAAGTCGTGAAAGAGATACATCAAAGATTGTTTGGATATCAGCTGTTAACTTTTTGCTTCTTACTTGAAAAAAATAAAATAGAACCAGCAATGTGCACTGGAGCATGTGTGGGTTATTAATAATTTACTCAATCTATTGATGCTCGTTAATTGCAGTAGCTGAGAAAAGTTAGTTAATGATGTGCCTGCTTGCACCACATTGCAATTATGATGGTAGTTCCCCTATTATTAGGGCTGAGTAGGTGTTCCCATTAGAAACCTTAATTTTCAAGCTGATTGTCTTAGCCATTTTAAATTACGTCGGGCCACATCTTGGCAGATAACTTTCTGAAAGCTGATACACTTCTTTCCAAAATTATTTTTATGGTAGCTCAGGAGTTGTCTCCCTCTAATGACAGGGGCTATTAAGGGTGTTCCAGTTGCGGGAACTATTTTGTTAAGCCCCAGACAGAGATGTCAAGTGCAAATTTGTTCAAAGGAAATGAAGATGTTTGCTGACCCAAAGGCCATGTTGACCAACATAAGATCTGTTTGGGAGAGTGGATTTTTAAAAATCCCTTGGAGTAGGAGGTAGCCCTCTTTTTTGTTTTTTTGTTTTTGTTTTTTTTTTCTTCTTTTGCCTTCTAAACTTGGGTTTAGAATATTTTTTATTGCAAGTAATGGAAACCCAATTCCAAAATATGTAAACATTTTCTTAACACTGAGAATTATTGGTTCATGAAATTAGGAATCCAGAAGAGAATCCCATATTCTGTCTGAGCAGGGATGGGTTCAAGGGTTCAACTCATGCTATTCATGCCTTAAATAATTCTTTCGGCTCCCTCCGGGGATTGGCATCCTGCTTGAGCAGGGGTTCTTTGTGTGGCTAGTTGTAGTCTGCAGGCTACATCCTTAACAGCTCGTGTTTTCACACAAAGCAAGACCTTCTGTTGCCTGGCTTCCATATATATAAAATAAGAGGCGATGCCAGCTCTGTCTGGATCACATCTTCACCTCTGAACTGATTACTGGGGCCAGAAGGAGAGTGGATTCTGATTTCCAGTCTAGACTGCAGGTCAACAGCAGTAGCACAAGTAGGCTGTGCATGGATGCACAGAAATTATTCTATCAGTGGAAAGAAAAATGTTGCTACCAGGAAAAATAAGGAAGCGAGGTTAGACGAATAATGAAAGGATGAATTTACTACTCCCGTTACGTGTCCACTACCCTACCCCTCAGCTGACATAATAGCTTGGAAGGTCTCCATCAGCTTTTCATGACCGTATTAGTGCAAACCCCTGATTAAGCTTTGATTTCAACTCCAAATCTGGACGCTTTAAAAATGATGTCCAAAAGGTCCAATGCTACCGAATACTTGGTGGTGCAGTCTTGGTAAATGTGTGCTGCGAGGTCCGTTGGATTCCATTAGTATCGCTGCCATGGCTTTTCTTTGTGTTGGTATCATCAAAAAGACACGAGTGTGGTGTGTCTACATGTCGGTGAAAAGGGTTTGTGTTGCTTCAGAAATGCAGTATGAGCCAAATGAGTTGAGTCCTGCTGGCTCCTGCAAAAATAACTTAGATGCATTTATTAATGGGTGTAGGCTTGAGATTTTTATGTTCAAACATGGTGAACCATTTTTCCTCCCTGGAAGAAACTATACAAGGCAAGTTGCACAGAGATTCTCAGAAGATGCCAGTGGTTGGAAATGTGCCACAGAGATGGTTCCTGAGAACAAGTGTGATCTGGCCAAGAAGTGAACCAAAGAGTGGCTGTTGCTGGTGCATGAAACCTGTGTGTTCCTATGACCCACAGTGTGCACCTTTATGCTTCTCATATGCATTTTGCTTACCATTTGGCTAATCATGAAGAACCACGGCACAGTTTGATATTTTGTATACAACACATCTTTTAATACTATAATCTGTCTGAAGGGAAAAATGAAAGGAGGTAAATTTCCTCCTTCCCTCCTGTTACAAATCTATCCGTGTCACTTGGAGGACATTAACTTTTTTTCTTGTTTTTTAATTCTCCAATAACTCAACTTTGGCTCTGGATAAAAACCTCTATTAAACACACACCTGGAGGCATGGGTCAGAATCTTCTGGCCTTTTTCATGTTTATTGATTGAAATAAATCAATAAACATAATCGCATGTAGTCTCTATGGCCAAACTATAAATGCAATCTTTTATTTTAGTCTTTCTTCCCTGTACCACCGTCCAGGAAAAGATTGACTTAGGAAAAAAGGACATTAATTGGACGGAGGGACATCTATTTTATTGTTGTGCTTGTTTTCAAAGGGTTATTGTGAGGGGTGGGGAATGCAAGAAGGGAGATGCCCCCCCAAAAGCAAAAATCAGATGCTTTAGTGTTGACACTGGGGAAAAGGAAATAGATGTAAATTACTCTCATAACGTGTTGAGAAATTAAACACATTATGAAAACATCCCATTTCAAATAAGGATGACGGAAATAAAGAGACAAACCTTCTGCTGACACCTCTGAGGATTTACTTCTTCTCTTATCTATCATCGTCTTCACGGCTGCTTCCATGACGAATATTTCAAGAGCAGATTCGTTTCATTGTTTTGAGCGGGAACTCACAGGCAAAACTTTGTAGGATGGATAGGAAAGCGCTTGAGATTGTTTTCCGGGATTCATTTCGTCCTCCAAAAGCCATCCATCAATCACCTATCACGTGCCAAGTTTGTGAGATAAAGAAAAAAGGAGGATCAAGTCTCAAGCCTCAAGGATTTTGAGTCAGAGGGGGACAGGCTACTGATGCATGGTTACAAGCTGCAAAAGGGGACCGATGGAAACCAGCAGAGACAGAAGACGGAATCAGTTATGTATCTTTGCCTGAGAAAAACCACAGCCGAAGAATGTGGCAAGGATTTCATGGGGAGGTGGAGGGAGCTTCAATGACGCAGCTGTGTCACAGAGAGATCAGAGGGCCTTCCTATGACTTACTGGACAACAGGGCATTTGCTGTAATACCCTAAGAGGGGGGACATTCTCACAAGGCAGCCAGTTTTGAATGACTTGACTTCTGAGAAGTTCTTCCTCATGTTAAATTGAGCTGAACAAGTACTGTTACTTAGTCTTGAGGCATTCAGAAAAGATGAGCAGGCAATTGTAATATAATGGTAATGGGGAGTCATAAAAGTTAGTTTGGGAAGGGGCCGGACTCTCTGCTTTCACGTGTGTGTGGGTGGGAAACGCAAGCACCATAAGCACATAACAATTGACCATGAGCACTGGATACTATAGGAGGGTCGTTTCATTGAATATATGCAAGTGCTTTACAAAGTCTGCCTGGTGATCCAACCCGTGGATAAACTAGGATTAGAGAATGTCATAAACATTACACAATGAGAGGTAGAATAGAAATGTTAACTTTGCTTTTGATAACTTTATCCTCAAAATTGAATCTAATGTACGTGAGAAGTAGTCACTATTTTCTTTACTTTTTTTTTTTGTTTGTTTTCAATTTTGACCCAAGTACATTACTTAAATGTTAATTTTTAATTCAACTTGTTGATATGTTGTTTGGGATATTGCATCCTCACTTATAAGTGAAATATGTTTGTCATTTCCCTTTAAAATAATGTATTTTCTCCAATTTCAATATCAGGTGTATCCAGATCAAGTAGAATGATTTTGAAATATTTCTTCTTTTTCTACTGTCTATAAGATTTGGCACGATCTATTTTCTTAAACTCTCCTGTACTTTTATTTATATAATATTAGTTGTCTATTTTTTTTTGAGAATTTGGAAAAAAAATAAGAAGTTAACTGATGACTTCATACTGAGCCTCAGAGTCAAAGCACTCTATAATGTCTTATTTGACAATGTGAATGTTACTTTCTTGGCATTATTATTACTAATATCGCTTAATATTTCGATGCAGTAATCGTCTGTTTTCTTTTCTGGATGTATTTATCTTCGTTCATTCTTTACGTGGGTTTTGTTTCTAGGCCTTATCTTAAAGATTGTTATTGTTATTAAATTTTAAGCCTTTTAAATTCCATGAAGGCAAAAAGTGGAAACCTAATTAACACATGTATATGTAAAAAAATTAAAAAATTAAAAAAAACAAAAAATAAGATATTTGTACAATAAATATAAATAAATAACTTTATCCTCAAAATAACATATTGACCTGATTTAGGTGGATCCAGTATAATATGAATTCCTATTGACCTGAAATTGTGTGTGTGTTTGTGTGTGTGTGATATATGTGGTTTCCGAAATTGCCCAAAGCCTCTTGTTTTAGAAAGATCAGCAATTGCTTTGTGCATGCAGATTTTTGAAGGAGATGGGTACTACCATGAAACTCATTTCAAAAATGAACCCTAAAACAAAGTTTTAGGATTTTTTTTTCCTTATAAGTTATGAGAGTGAAAATCACATTGTAGGCTCGGCGCCTATGGCTCAACAGGCTAAGGCGCCAGCCACATACACCTGAGCTGGCGGGTTCAAATCCAGCCCGGGACCGCCAAACAACAATGACGGCTGCAACCAAAAGGCTGGGCGTTGTGACAGGCCCTGTAGTCCCAGCTACTTAGGAGGTGGAGGCAAGAGACTCGCTTGAGCCCAGGAATTGGAGGTTGCTGTGAGCTGTGATGCCACAGCACTCTATCCAGGGTGACAGATTGAGGCTCTGTCTCAAAAAAAAAAAAGAAAGAAAGAAAAAGAAAAAGAAAAAAAGAAAATCACATTGTCACCTTTAGATCTCCAGAGTAGCAGATCTGGAGGAATCAAGAATCAGAAGATAAGAGAAATACCAATATTCCCAGGAATTGGGACACCTGCTCTGTCCTCCTCCCCTATAAAAATAAATTCTATTCACTCAGCTGTTGTTCTAATATTCCTCGATGTATGCTCTGGTTTCTCTTCAGATCACATAAATCTTTCACCTTTTACTAATATTCCTAGATACTATGTGTAATATTTCCACACTGGATATATAGACTGATCATTTTTAATAGTTTTCATATTATTCTATTTCATAAAATAATATTTGATAGATTCCTTATTGATGCGCAGTTACACAGGCTAGTTTGATTGTTTTAAATTTACTATTTTTATCCTATTTGGAACACTGCCTCTACTTCCGTCTCTCTGTACCTGGGCGTGCATACTTACAGGATAATTTCTTAGTTATGCGAAGTTTGGATCGGTTCACTTTTCATCGATATTGCTAGGGTTTGCTCTCCAAAAAAATTTCATCCGTTCACATTTCCACAATGTATGCAATAACCTGTTTTCTTTACAACCCAAGGTGCTTTTAAAAAACATTCCCTTTATAATAAACACGCACCCTCTGCTGTCAGACTGTGAAAGGCTGAAAGAAATGTATAAGGAGTTCTCCCATTCTGCCCCTATTATACTCAATTATGGTGCCAAATATTCAGCAGCTTGCATGCTATTGTGTGTGGGAGAATGCAATAGTATTCTCACTGGTGCGAGCTAGTGGAAGCAAACTCACCTGAGCATCTTTGCAGCCTTACAATGCGAGCTGAAAAGCTCCTCCTCATCTGTCTGGCTTGCCTGGCAGTTGGCTGTTGTGAATGTTACCCAGACTCTCGAACTGGGAAGATGGACCTTGTGCTTCATTATTAAATGAATTCACAGGACCCGCTATCAGAGAAGACATGTGTAGGACAAGATCTCATTTCAATTTGAAAATGAATGTGGGGTGAATGGAAGGTTCAGCCCATGCAAAATGCAGTTAGGATATAGTGTTGCCATGGAACCAGCAGAAATGTTCTGCCAGCAGTGAGATGCAGTTCTGTGTTGGAATGTTGGAACTCTGGGATCGGTTAGGGGCCCAAAGCATTCAGAATCAAGTGATAATGAAACTCCAGCCACGTGTCTGGGTCAGACCTGGGCCTGGCAACTCTGCCATTTGGGGTATCACCAGTCAGCTGATGTGAACTGGATTATGAGGGTGGAGACAATGATATCTCCACACTCCAAAGCCACTTTACCCCGTGGCCATGTGTCATACGTGGTCACTCCAGCCTTTAGTTGAGAAAGTGGAAATACGTTTACAAAAACTAGAATCTAGGCAAGACATTCAATTTATATATATTTTTTCTTTTTTTTATTATTGTTGAATCATAGCTGAGTACATTAATGCAATCAAGGGATACAACGTGTTGGTTTCATATACAATCTGAAACATTTTCATCAAATTGTTTGACATAGCCATCATGTCATTTTCTTAGTTATTGTATGAAGACATTCGTATTCTGCATTTAGTAAGTGGAACATATTCTTCTTAGCAAAGTATTTCGAGAATGGAAGAAAAAGTATCCAATGTACTCAGCCCTACTATGAAGCTAATTTATAACTTTCGTTTGAAGGCTATAACCCACTTTTTTTTTGTTTTTGAAAGCAAGCATTAGGTTAAAATCCTAATGCTCAATGTAAGGGGGGACAATTATTTCATAATTCATTCATTCATATTCATAATTATTTCATTATTTCATAATATAAATATGAATATAAATATATTTGTATGTGCGTTTCCATCCATGGATGGAGACTTCCAAGGAATGGTGTTCATTTGTCTTTAATTAAACATTAAATTTGAGATAATTGTAGATTTGCAGATTGACATGAAGCTATAAGAAATAATGTGAAGAGTTTCTGTGGACTCTGACTCAATATGAACATCTGAAAGAAAGATAGCCCCTAGGACAAGTGACTGATCTTACTGATGCAGTGAGATCTGATCTTATTCCGATCTCGTGGTAATACAATCTACTACTGATCCAGTCTGTGGCTCTTACCCAGATTGCCCTAGTTGTATTTGTACTCATGTGATACATGTGTGTCTGTGTGATTTGTGTGTGGCATGTGTGTGTGTGGGGTGTGTGTTTGTACAGAGTTCACACATGTGTGTTTGTGCCTTGTGGTGTATGTGTGTCTATGCAGTGAGGACATGTGTTTGTATGGTGTGTGTGTGCGTGTGTATGGTATTTCTGTATGTCTGTAAGATGTGTGTGCACCTGCGTGGTGTATGTGTTTGTATCATGTTGTCTGTCTGGTGCATATGTGTCTGTGTGGGGTTAGCGTGTGTTTGTATGGCATGCGTACGTGTGTGTATTTGTCTGGTGTATCTATGTGTTTGCACGAGAGTGTACTGTGAGTGTTGTATGTGCCTCTGCAGTTTGTGCACGTGTGTGTGTCTTTGTGTGTCATTAGTTCTACACATACCTGTGCCCCCCACCCCTGTGATATGCAGAACTGTTCCCTCAGAGGACGATCCGCCTGTCGTCCCATTTCTCTCACCCCTTCCCCCATCCATACCCTCTGGCAACCACTCCCCTGCCACCATCTCTGACATTTCTTCAAGGACCCATGCAGTGAGTCGGCTCTCAGGACGGCTGCTCCACTCTGCGTGGTCCCTAGGGACTCCCAACTTGGCTCAAGTGTCTGTGCTTCTGGGTGGCCTTCTGCACGTGGATCTGCTACGAAAGGAGCTTCTTTCTTTCCCTTTTTTTATTGTTGGGGATTCATTGAGGGTACAAGAAACCAGGTTACACTGGTTGCATTTGTTGGGTAATGTCCCTCTTACAATCGTGTTTTGCCCCCAAAAGTTGTGGCACACACCAAGACCCCACCCCCCTCACTCCTTCCCTCTCTCTGCTCTTCCTTTCCCCACCTCTCCCTCCTTTTTTCTCTCTCTGCTCTCCCCTTCCCCCACACCCACCATGTCATTAATTGTCCTCATATCAAAACTGAGTACATAGGATTCATGCTACTCCATTCTTGTGATGCTTTACTAAGTATAATATGTTCCACTTCCATCCAGGTTAATACAAAGGATTTAAAGTCTCCATTTTTTTAATGGCTGAATAGTATTCCATGGTATACATATACCACAGCTTGTTAATCCATTCCTGGATTGGTGGGCATTTAGGTTGTTTCCACATTTTGGCGATTGTAAATTGAGCTGCAATAAACAGTCTAGTGCAAGTGTCCTTATGATACAAGGATTTTTTCCCTTCTGGGTAGATGCCTAGTAA
>CAUYON010033169.1:0-31170 GCA_963573935.1 Arctocebus calabarensis | reverse complement strand
GAGAATAGGTCTGAGAATATCCTGGAGAGCTGGTTTAGTTATGGCAAATTTCTTCAACATGTGGATGTCATTAAAGTATTTAATTTCTCCATCGTAAATGAAACTCAGTTTAGCTGGATACAAGATCCTGGGTTGAAAGTTATTTTGTTTTAGGAGATTAAAAGCTGATGTCCATTCTCTTCTTGCTTGAAAGGTTTGATCAGAGAGATCTGTGGTTATTCTAATATTCCTCCCCTTTAGATTATAGATTTTTTACATCTGGTTGCTTTCAAAATTTTCTCCTTCATATTAACTTTAGTGAACTTAATTATCGTGTGCCTGGGGGATGTTTTATTCAGGTTGAATCGTGCTGGGGTTCTGAAACTGTCTTCTATCTGAATTTCAGAATCTCTTGGTATGTCTGGAAAATTCTCTTTCATAATCTCATAGAGAAGAGACTCTGGGCCTTGTGACGCCACTTCATCATTTTCAGGTATCCCTATAAGGCAAATGTTCGTTTTCTTTGAGTTATCCCAGAGCTCTCTGAGAGAATGATCTGCTTTTGCCTTCCATTTCTCTATCTCTTTGTCGGTTTGGGAGCATTTGATAGCTTTGTCTTCCATGTCAGAAATCCTTTCTTCTGCTTGCTCCACTCCGTTGCTGAGGGATTCTACTTTGTTTCTCAGATCTTTGAGGGCTGCAATTTCTTGCCTCAATGTGTCCAAATCTTTGGTCATTTGAATCTTTGAATTCCCTGACTTCTTGAGACAATTTTTGAAATGCACCCAGAATTTCTAAATCCAACTTTTCTAGTATTTTATTGATCTTGTTTGCAATCCAAGTTCTGAATTCAATTTCTGACATTTCAGCCATCTGTTTATGCATAGGATCCTCGCTTTTGTCTGCCAGATTATTCCTTGGGGGGTTGACCTAGTCTGGTTGTTCATATTTCCAGAGCTTTTCCATTGATTCTGTCCCATGATTAATTTTACACCATTTGGCTAGATGAGTAGCTAAGGACAATTTGAGCTGGAAGTTCTAGGAGTAGTGATTGACCAGTTCTTTGCTTAAAATCTTGGACCAGTGTCTGTACCTTTTCCCCCAGAGTTTTGCCAAGGACTTGTAGAGAGCCACTGCTTGCAAAACTGGGGACCTTCTTGGTGTGGTGGGGTTAAGTGGCTCTGTCTTATTTTCAGCTGGTCTTTTTCTTACCCTAGAGAATCAGTTACTCTGGATTGCAATCTGAGCTGTGAAGGAATACCAGAGTTAAGTCTCCGCACCCCCCACAGGCAACAATTGAAAAAGCCAAATCAATCCTTCCCACTACCATACGCCCAGGATACCACTTTGGAAAGTCCTTGGGTGATTAGCCCAGTTCAAGAGGTCTCAATTAATTGTCCTAGACAGCACTGATCTCAAATGGAAGAGTTAAAAAAGTCTCTGGCAACTAGATAGGAGGGATCTGCTGGAAGCTCTTGTATAATTCACTTCGATGCTCTGTGAGCTCAGGAGGGCGACCCCCCAGCAAGTAAATTAGTCTGGGAAGGTTGATGCCTCCTTCCCCACCTTGCCCCTCTGTCACACCCAGTTGGTGGTAACAGTTGTGATCAGTTTCCTTCAATGAACAGATGCTCCAGAGATTTGCGCCTGCCTGGGTCACAGTGAGGTCTGTGGCTCCACAACCAGCCTGCTACTCCCTGTGACTGTTTGGCAGGGGGAGGTGAGACCTAACAACCTGGGTACTTAACAGGGGTTGGGGCGATTCACTCAGTTCCAGCCCTGTCCCTGATTGATGTTGCTGCTGGAACAGAACAAGTTCGCAGAATTTATTTCTGTGAAGGCTATTTTCCCTGATCAGACTGGGACTGCAAATGGGTTTTTCTCAGTTTGTGAGTTCCAGCCCTTTGTCTTAGCTTTCATCCCCTGAGGGCCAGGTTAAGCAAAGCAGCCCCTCTGTGAGTATTCTAATCCCTGTGCTGTGTCCAGGCCGGTAGTACCTCAGGCAAATCCTTCACGTGCCTTGGTTGCCGGTCTACTCTGCCAGCACCGGAGAAGCTGCCTTCCTCCCCTGGCTGCCCAGAAGACTGGGAATATCTCCTCAAAACATCCCCAGGGGTGCAGCTCTCCAGCTATTGTTCCCAGAGCTAGTCTTATCTCTTGCCTCAGGAGACCTTCCCACCAGCCAGGTCTCCCCTCGGCTCACTTCCCTCTCACCACTCCCAAGCCGGGAAACCAGCACCGTTCAGCCACAGTCTGTGCCTGTCCACATCCCTCAGGAAAATCTCCAAGAATCTGGACTCTGTGAGGAACAGGCCTCCAGACCTCGGGATAAGAGTGGAAGGGAACACCAGGAACACCAACTTGCAGGTAGAGAGTATATACAGTTTTATGCCTGTCTGGAGAGTGCTGAAGCACCCTAGTAGGGAAAGGAGGTCTGGTTTTTAGAGGGTCTCTCCCGTGGGGTAGAGTGGGAGGACATCCGAACTCTGCTCATTTGTTTGTATGGAGGTATGGAGTATACTGCGAACCTCTCTCATGGGGGGGAGGACTCCCATCCGCTTGGTGATGTGCTCTCTACCTTTTTGTTTGTGTCCTCAGGGTCTCAGGTAGCCCCAGCAGGGTTGATGTGTGCTCTGTGACCTTTTCTTTTGGCTCAGATCCAAACCATCGGCTTTCTTGCTGAGTTTCTGTCCTTTCCTCCTGGATGGGAACCTCTGCAGAAAGCTGGCTACAGATTGCCATCTTAGCTCCTCCCCCATATGTTTTATTTTTCATTGATGTGATAAAGTTGACTAAAACCTAATTACAGGGCCAAATCTAGCTGCAAGGGAGGCAGGGATATATTACCTCTAGTCGGGCAATCATGGGCTAGCTAAACTCAGTGGCATCTATAATTGAAAGTAGCAGGAGAGGATATTGATGGACAGTTAGCAGGAATGCTGCATGTAGGAAACAGGAAAACAAGTGAAACATGAACATCATCTTCTATTTTCTTTTATGCGATGGTTAGTTATGTGCGGTCACAAGAAGAGACACAGGAGAGGCTCAGGCAAACAAAAGTTTTTTTATGCAAACACTCCTTGACTTATGATGGGGCTATGTCCAAACAAAACCATTTTTAATTGAAAATATTCTTAGGCCAAAAATGTACTTTTGACTTATGATGTTTTCAATTGCCTTGGGTTTATCTGGACATAACCCTATGGTGGTCCCAGGACCTACTAAATGCAAAGTGCTTTAGTACTATTGTAAAGTTAAAAAATTGAGGTCGGGAGGGGTGGCTCAACAGCTCACACCTGTAATCTTAGCATGGTGGGCCGCCAAGGCAGGAGGATCACTTGGGCCCAAGGGTTTTAGGTTGACGTAAGCTATGATAACACATAGCAATCTACCCAGGGCGACAGAGTGAAACTTTGTATTAAAAAAAAAAAAAAGTGAAATTGAAAGTTGAACCATCATAAAGTGGGAGACTGACCCACAAGTCCCAGAAACAGAAGGCATGGCATGCCATGCAGAGCCATGTTGGAAAGCAGCAGCTTTAGTCAGAAGGCTAAAGGGGTAGGAACCGAGAGAGAGCCTGGGCCATAACTCGTATTGGAGGTTCTGCAGGAAAGACTGGGTAGGTTAAACTGTTTAGGACTGGCTAGTCTGAATAATTTTGGCAGGCTCTATACTGTGGGAGTAATCCCTAGCTGCCTGGGACCAGGCCCTAGGCTATTTAAGGCAGAGGAATACTGCTACCAGGGGATCAGACAAAGAAAGTATAGCCCTGAATTGGTTAGTTTCTGTTCCAAAGACATAGTCCTAGCTGAGCCTTTTGCTGTCTCTAAGAACTAGCTAGTTCCAGAAAAGATTTTTAAGATAGTAAAACATTGTCATATGTAGAAAATAAATATAAATCATACACATCACTGTGAGAAATAAAAAATTTTATTTGAAATAGTGCTAAATTGAGTCATGTTTTGTTCGCTATTATAAATGATAAATGATAGAATTTCAAGAAAAAGGATTAAAATTCTGCAATTTAATTTGTTTATATTACCAACTTTGAATACTGCTAATTTAATGTTAATTTTTAATTTTGAAAACATTATTATTGGGTTTCTGAATTTTGAGAAACATTTTTAAGATATTCACTTTTTAACTTTTTTGACGAGGCTGTTTAGTTTCCAGCAAGTTTGTGCTTAATGTAGGCTTTGGTGAAATGCATTCATCTCCTGAGTGAAAGGCAGTAAATTGATTGTGGGTTGGGTAGATGCAGGTACATTGCTATCTCTGACAAATTTTGAGTGGAATATTTTTGCATGTTACATACAGTGCGTTGAATGTTATTAACATAAATCCAAACAGCTGGTCCTCAAATCGATGTTCTTTTGTCTGATAATTAACTTTCCCTTTTGATTAAAGAGCTGAAAATTTAGATGAAGTTCAGATTTATGGACAATGTTTAGCACACCTTTAATAGGAGGTTTTTAAAATATAAAAAAAGTACCTACTCTACACAAATAAAAAAAGACAAACTTCTTTCTTTAAAGTTTGTAAATGCACATACTTATTGCCCACCATCACAGCTCTCAGCTTCTGTTAAATAGCCTATTTTCCAAGAAGAAGCTTTTACAAAATCATAAAGAAAATTGGATTAAAAATAGGAATTGGATGACATTTTAATTTGAAACTACCTGTCTAATTTTACCTCTGTTATTATGATTCTGTTTTATGTGGTTAGAGGCATGGATAGCACCTAGCCCTATTGCTCTGTGATGATGAAGATTTGGAGTGAGTAATGCAAATCTTTACTCAAGCTATTCAACCATTAATTATAATAACTATATTTTGAAAAACACATTTAAATGTTTTTAGAAATTTGAGTACTTACAAATTTGGTTTTTAACCTTAACTTTCTTTTACAAAATTATGGAAAAATGAAGCAAAAGAGAGCTCAAGGACTTGAGATGATTGTATGTGTGAGGCTGATTTTTTTTTTTAAATGAACCCCTTCTTTGGATGGCTTATGGGTTTGTCCTTAATAAGATTTATTGCTTTAAGTGTGTTCTTGCACACTGGATTTAATAATGATAACAGCTCTTCTGGGAATGGAGTTTCTACTCAGCTCTCTAGAAAGAACAGCAGAAAATAATGGTGTCCTTGAGTGGAAAATCTTATATAAACTTTCAATAATGCAGAAGCATATTTTTAAAAAGAAAAAGTGAAATATTTCAAAACGACTGATAAGTGCAGCAAATAATGACATCTACTTCCTAGATTAACATTCACTACCTAGACTTGACTGATACTAAAATAATAGATCATTATAAACACACCCAAAGGCCACCTCTTATTCTTTTTCTCTTCTTTTCCTTTTTCCCTCTTCTTATCTTTTTGTGTTTTCCACTGGCATTATTCTAAAGTTGGTCTGTATCATTTCCATAATATTTTCATGCTTTTCAACCTAGTTGAAAAGTATCCCTAAAAGGCTGTTATATTTTGTATTTTTTTGAAGGTTAAGAAATGATATATTATTGTTAATTAATTGCAAAGAACCATTAACTATAACATTTTTGTAAATGATAGAATCTAGGGCATATATATTTATACATATAGATTAGATGTATAGGTACATAGGTTATCTAAATATACCATATAAAGTATAGCATAAGTCAAATATTTTGCACTGGTTTATTTATTTATTTATTTATTTTGAGATAGATAGAGTCTAAGCTGTCACTCTAGATAGAGTGCTGTGGCGTCACAGCTCACAGCAACCTTAAACTCTTGGGCTTCAGACATTCTCTTGCCTCAGCCTCCCAAGTACTTGGGACTTACAGGATCTGCTACAACGCCCAACTATTGGCTTTTTTTTTTTTTTGTAGTTGTCATTGTTTGGCAGACCTGGGCTGGATTCAAACCCACCAGCTCCAGTGTATGTGGCTGGCGCTCCAGCCACTGGGCTACAGGCGCTGAGCCAATACTTATTTTATAAGTTTACTTATTTTAATAGCTCTATTTTATTTCAATACATAGAATCCATATGTTCTTCAACTAATGGACAACTGGGTTATTTCTATAATTTTCGTAAAGCAATTGTATTTTAAAAAATCATTTAAAAAATGTACATGGTTTGAAAAATCAACTGCAAGGCTGATGACTAAATGCAGCATTCCTTGGCGCCCCCTTTCCCCCCCACCCCTCATCAGTCCTCACCTAGTCTTGTGCCCACAGGCAATTGCTCTCAAGAGTTTTACCTGTTTGCTGGTATTTACTTTCTTATTTATGAATAATTCAAACATACTGGTCTTTATTAATTAATCAAATGAAAATCCTGTCTATTGGCTCGGTGTCCATAGCACAGTGGTTACGGCGCCAGCCACATACTGAAAGTGGCAGATTCGAACCCAGCACAGCTAGACAACAATAACAACTGTAACAAAAATATAGCTGGGCATTTTGGCGGGCTGAGAATCACTTCAGCCCAAGAATTTGAGGTTGCTGTGAGCTGTGACATCATTGCACTCTACTAAGGGCAACATAGTGAGACTCTGTCTCAAAAAAAAAAAAAAAGGAAAAATAGAAAGTCCTGTCTATTAACTAATTTCCTGTTATGCTAGTTGAGGATTTAGCTCTCTTTTTTTCATCACTTCCCCTCCCTACCCCATCTTTTCACAGATTTTATTTAAATTACCAACGTTCATGCCACAACTTTGTAAATAATGTTCACTACAGAGGCAAGTAGTGTACTCAGTGATATTTCCTTTATCACACGTTTTATCCCTGCAGTTTATAATTACCTTATTTTTTCATTTGCTTAGTTTTCTATTTGCCTATATTTGCCTATTTCCTCCCAAATGTTCCCATAGATCTGTCATAAACATATTAGTAATTTTCACAAATGCATACATAAATCCAGTTTTTCCCCATATCTTCTCATTTTCTTGCTCCCTTGGAATTGTCCCCTGGCATCCTTGATTCCTGCTGCACCTGGTCACTCAGGAGCTTCTCTTTTCTACTTCTTGGGTTGGATACCCTATTTCCTGGCTAGTTCTGTTTCTTAGTTTGCCCCCATGCTTTTCTGAAGCACACTATCCAGAAGCTTCTTAGAAAAAGGGTGTAGGTTGTCCAATTTTTGGCAATTTTATGTCTGAAAATGTCAAAGTACATGCTCATCTTTTTTCAGAATTTTAAGGACAGCATGACATAGTCTTCAGTTTCCATTATTATTGAGGAGACATTAAATTCTCTTTAATTCTTCTTCTTTTTTTAATGTAGTCCTTGGTTTTTTCTGTCTGAAAACTTTTATAATCTTTTCTTTTTCCTTGATGTACTGGAATTTTAGATATTTTAAACTGATTTGGATCTCCTTTCAAATTCATGGTAGTGAATACTCCCAGAGCCCTCTAGTCTGGAGAGTCACGTCCTTTAACTCTGGGAAATTTTTCTTTTCTTATTTTTTTTTGCTTTCTCCTTTCCATTTTATTTGTTTAGAATTTTTTCTTTTTTAAGAGACAGTCTGTCAGCTGGGCATGGTGGCTCATGCCTGTAATCCTAGCACTCTGGGAATCAGAGGCCAGTGGATTACCTGAGCTCACAGGTTCGAGACCAGCCTGAGCAAGAGCGAGATCCTGTCTCTAAAAATAACCAAGTATTGTGGCAGGCACCTGTAATCCTAGCTACTCAGGAAGCTGAGGCAAGAGAATTGCTTGAGCCCAAGAGTTTGAGGTTGCTGTGAGCTTTGATGCCACTGTACTCTAAGGGTAACAAAGTGAGACTCTGTCTCAAAAAAAGAAAAGAACAAAAGAGAGACAGGCCGTCACTCTGTCCCACTGGCTTGGAGTGAGTGCACTAGAGGTGAGATCATAGCTCAGTACAACCTTGAGTTCATGGGATCCTGCCACCTCAGCCTCCCAACTAACTAGGAGTACAGGGCATACTACCATAACTGGCACATTTTTCTGTTTTTTGTAGAAGTAGGATCTTGCTATGTTTCCCAGGCTGATCTCTAATTCCTAGCCTCAAACAATCCTCCCACCTCAATCTCCCATAGTTCTGGGAGCCACCATACCTAGCCTACTTAGAACTCTTTAATGGCAGATGTCAGATTGATTATCTCTCTTTCCCTCTTTCTCTTTCTGTTTTTAACTTACCTCCTTATTTTCCGTCTCTTTGTAACTTTATATCATTTTCCGTGAGATTTCCTGGTCTTCATTCTTCAAATTTATACATTCACATTTTTTATTTTGGTAATAAAAATGGTAAGATCTAGTACCTATTCAAAACAATGACATCCAGCAATTATTTTCATATATGCAGCATCTCTTCTCATTATGTGATGGCTGTTAATAAATTTTAAGTTTTCTTTTCCTACTTCTATTGGGTTCTGTTTCTATTGTCTGCTTTTGTTCCTGTCATTATGTTAGTGATTTTCTTGAACTCCTTGGTGATTCTTCCTCCATTTTGATATTGGAAACTCTGAATGCATAATTTTATTTTTAACTGGGAGACCCTCAATGATCACTTGATATACATTTTTTCTATGGAGCTCTTTTAGTGTTTCTTTCTTTTCTTTTTTTTTGAGACAGAGTCTCACTATGTCGCCCTCCATAGAGTGCTGTGGCATCACAGCTCACAGCAACCTCAAATTCTTGGGCTTAAGTGATTCTCTTGCCTCACTCTCCCAAGTAGCTGGGACTACAGGTGCCCACCACAACACCCTGCTATTTTTGTTGCAGTTGTCATTGTTCATTAACTGGCTTGGGCCAGGTTCAAATCTGCCAATTTTGGTGTTTATGGCTGGTGCCACAACCACTGTGCTATGGCTGCTGAGCCTCTTTTTTTTTTTTTTTTTAAAGATGAATCCCTCTGGCTAATTTCTGGGTGATTTCCCTTAAGGACTACAAATAGGACAGCAAATGAGGCTGGAGATCTTATCCTTTAGTGTGTGTTCATGTTTAACCGATCTTATTCCATCTACTTTTTTACCTCCAGTGTCATCCTTAACTAGTATCACTATATCAGGAGCCCTTCTGGTTTAATTCTCTAAAGAACAAACATCTGGCCTCCTGCCTGGGGAATAGGTACCTCTGGCTGCTTAGGTTATAAAGAAGATCTGTGGCTATAACCATTATTTTTTTAAATTAAGCTCCTGGCTTCATCCCTGAGTTTTACTCATATTTTTCAAAGTATCTGTTGTTGGCTGGGTGTGGTGGCTCACTCTTGTAATCCTAGCACTTCTGGGATGCCAAGGCAGGTGGATGCTTTGAGTTTAGGAGTTCAAGAGCACCAAGATCAAGACCCTCATCTCTACCAAAAATAGAAAAAACTAGCTGGGCATTGTAGTAGGCACCTATAATCCTAGCTACTTGAGAGTCTGAGTCAAGAGGATTGCTTGAGCCCAGGAGTTTGAGGCTGCTGTGAGCTATGCTGCCACACTCTACTGAGGGCACAGAGTGAGACTGTGTCTCAAGGAAAAAAAATCCCAAAGTATCTGTTGTCTTTCCAAGGCTTGAGCCTTTCAGAAGTTCTATAGGGCAAATTAACTTATTTTTCGTTGTTCTTACCCGTTACATAAATTTAAGTTTCCAGATTTCTGCTGTTTCAGGTCAACAAATTACCTATTTTTCATTTAGTTTTTATCTTTGAAAATTCATTGATATCTTTCTTTTGACAAGTTTTCCCTGGTCCTAAAATTAAGGTGAATAAAATATTATGAATATAATATTTGAATCATGTATTTATAATTGTAACTTTAAAAAAAGGAAAAAAATGTTTATGTAGCTTTTTTTTTTTGGTAGAGACAGAGTCTCTCTTTATCACCCTCGGTAGAGTGCCGTGGCATCATACAGCTCACAGCAACCTCCAACTCCTGGGCTTAGGCGATTCTTTTCTTCAGCCTCCCGAGTAGCTAGGACTATAGGCGCCCGCCACAACACCTGGCTATTTTTCTGTTTTGCAGTTTGGCCGAGGCCGGGTTTGAACCCGCCACCTTCTGTATATGGGGCCGATGCCCTACTTGATGAGCCACAGGCGCTGCCAATTAATATCCAGTTAAATTGAAAGACCAAAAGTTTTACAGTTGGGGAAGTCACCCAGGACAATTACTATACAGGTCAGGCCCTTGGGTCAACTGAGCTTCTGTCACAACGGAATGATAGACAGTTGGAAATCTGAAGTATCAGGTGAACACTTATATTGGATAGGGCTCTGTTGTCAATTAAAATAAGATTCACATTTTTGTGACATCAGATGTAGAAGTGGCAAAGATGAAATTTTGAATTGTTATGAAGACTCTCTTCTAGTAGAGAGATAAACATCAGAGCCCCTGTATTGCAGGCAGAGCCAGAGCTGCTCCTGTGAAAATGAAGATGGTTAGGCCGATGACTACTTCTGTTTTTTCTCTCAGTTCTCCACAAAACAGTGAAAACATCTTTGAATATGAAAATTTATGTTCAAAGGAAATAACTTCAAAGCCATCTAATAATTTATGACATTATTAACTATTCATAATCAATGACTACATGCTTATATTTAAGAAATGTGATTTGTTTTTATAAGGTTGCCCTTGAGGTAATTGGTTTTGGTATTTAAAGGACTAAGTTTGTGTTTTGGTAGTCCTTTTAAATTATTGATAAAAGAAGACACAGTGAATGTTACATCTCCTTTTTGTCATAGAAATACATATAACTTAAACTTTCTGTTGCAGTTTCTTTGAGGATTTCTCAGTCAAAATTGTGTGCTAATAGGTCAAGATTAGAGGTTTGATTCATCTGTTGACCACTTATCCCTGTGTGTTTCATAACTGTGGATTACAACTTCAACTTTTGTCAGTTTTTTACATGTGTATTCTATTGGCTTCAGAGTTTTTAGAAAACAAAGAAGCAAGAAAACCACCAGAAGCTGACTGTGTAAAGGAGCTAAAAGAATGACCTGTCTATAGAAAGTGCAACAAACCACTGAGGAATTCTTTTCTAAGTCTAGAAACAAAATTCTCAGCAACAGATGGCCTCCTCACTGGAATTTACAAAGGATTGCATACTCTATTAGGGAGGCCTTTTTTATTTTGTCTTGTTTTTTAAATTTTGAAGAAAGAGGAGAGGGCAGAAAAGTGACTCAAGGTCTATCAACTACTTTGCTTAGGAAAAAGCCATGCAAAACTTTTTGAATTGGGGAGTATATGCATGATTGATCTTACATTGTAAAATATTTTCAGTAGTATTATTGCAAAGTGGTAGTTACTAGAAAAATTAATAACACCTAAGTTGTGGCCATAAAAGAAGAAAGAATGTAGGAAGGAAGAAAACAGTCTTAAGAGAAATGGCAAGAAATGGCAAATCAATAAAGATTGACTTAGAATCGAATCTTCTATTTCAGCACTACCCAATAGAAATTTCTGTGGAAATGATGGAAAATGTTCTGTATGCACTCTCCCCAAAACGAGAGCCACTAGCCACATGTGGCTTTTGAACATTTGAAATGTGGCTACTGCAACAGAGAAACTGAATTTTAACTTTAATTTTAATTCATGTAAATTTAAATTTAAATAGCTAAGGTGTGTAGTGGCTACCACATTGGACAATGAATTTCTAGGGAAAGTATCACACAGATAGAAGCATGCCATTGTCTTCTTTCTTCTTTTAAATATAATTGTGCTTTTTAATTCTTAATGTGTTGAGAAGATACAAATATAACTAACATTCCAATTGCGAAAAGTAGAAAGAACAGTTTTGAAAGAAATGTAAAGAATCAAAATATGCATTGCTTGAGAACTACTTAGTACAAAGACATAACTGCTGTTTTAGTATCATTAAAGTACATATATACGTGTGTATGTATATGTATATCATATGTATTATTTACAATATAAAAAACTAACTTATTCGCACTAAATAATATGAAGGTATTGGGTAACTTTAACATC
This sequence comes from Arctocebus calabarensis, assembly GCA_963573935.1. Taxonomy (NCBI): domain Eukaryota; kingdom Metazoa; phylum Chordata; class Mammalia; order Primates; family Lorisidae; genus Arctocebus; species Arctocebus calabarensis. The sequence continues at coordinate 19,283 of CAUYON010033169.1, read as the reverse complement.
ACTAGTGTTCATATGTTTATATTATAGATTCACAACACATTGTATTTGATAAGAAAGAAAATTTATGTACTAAAGTTAACTCTAGAATTTATGATTATTGTAATATTAACGAGTATTTTCAAATGGTGATCTTATGCATATTTATTACTATCAATAAAGGTGAATTCAAAGTAATCACAACAGAAAAAAGAATGGAGGGAATGACAGAAATACTCATTACAACAAGATATGAGACTCTTTGGGGACAGGATTGCTTGATAAAAGTGTGAATTGCTAATGGAAGAAAGGGGAAAAAACCCCAATTCTTGAAATTTATCCTTTTGAGTATTTTGAGTTAGGATGAATGAGAATTGACAAATTGATTCCTGTTTTCTCTAATGAGAATTTAATTGTTTTAGTGCAGTGTTTCAAGAAGAAAAATGTACTATTGAGCAATTGACATTCTTACAAAGTGCGAGTAAAAAGATTGAAATAGAATTTTTCTTCAAGGGGGAAGATGATGAACATTGGACTCAAGTGGATGCAGGTTCGAACCCCAACTCTGTTGCTTCCTTCCTGTGTGATTGAGGATGTGTGACCTAACCTTTCTGAGGCTCGGTTTCCTTATCTATAAAATGGAGAGAATAAAAATACTCACCTTAAAGGTTTGTGGAGAGCATGAACATCAGGCACTTTGTATAATGATTAATGCATACAGTAAGTCTTCAAATGTTAATATTAAATATTAATGAAAATACAAATGGGAAGAAATAAAGCATTTTAAATTCTATGTGGCCTGTGTCAAGAATGGTGATGAAAGTATAATCTAGAAAGTACTTATGAAAAGAGGATACTTTTCAAATACAGTAGGAGGTATGGTAAAAATCTGATGGGAAAGTATGAAACTTTTAAATGTGAAATGAGCATATTAAAGAAAATGTGGACATTTTATTGCAATTTGAAATCTCAAAGAATGGAGAAGAAGCTGCTTAAGAAATTTAGGTTTTATGGAGAAGTAATGAACCCGAGTTGATAGGGAGTAGAAATGGAGAAGCTACTGGGTTATAGAATGGCCAAATGCTCTTAGGTTTTCTGGGAACAAGGGAAAATGAAATCAGACTCTGTCACTGGGTTTTACAAAAGGAATAAACTGTAGAATCCAGTCATGGGTTGGTGGGCATTTAGGTTTTTTCCACATTTTGGCGATTGTAAACTGAGCTGCGATCAATAGTCTAGTACAAATGTCCTATGATAAAAAGATTTTTTTTTTTCTTCTGGGTAGATGCCCAGTAATGGGACTGGAAGATCAAATGAGAGGTCTAATTTGAGTTCTTTGAGGATTCTTCATCTTTCCTTCTAAAAGGTTATATTACTTTGCAGTTCTGCCAGGAGTATAAAAGTGTTCCCTTCTCTCCACAACCATACCAGTTCAACTTGTATATTCTGTTTTGTTAAAATTTGCAAAAAAAATTTTTAAAACTACTTTGAGTTATGATTGACATAGAAAAGCTGAGCATATTTAGTTTGTAGTGTATACAGCTTGAATTTGGAGATAAGTACACATCCATGATTGTATTTTGGTTTTCATCTGTTGAAGTTACCTTGGTCAACACAGATTTGATGAAATCTTTTCATTCTTCTAGATTTCCATGTGACATTGATCATTCTTTTTTTCTTAAGATTTTTTTTTGGACCCTCCTAGTTCTCCACTGTCTGTTCCTTCTAGAACTCTTTATTTTCTTTTTTCTTGGTGTCTTTCCTTTGGTGTTGATCTCAAAGCTCTGTTTTTTTTTTTACATTCCCCACTTTGATGACCATCTGATCCTACCCATGCCTTATGCTTTGTTTCTATTCATATTATCTCCCAAATCTACACATTTGGGCCTAAACTTGTTCTAGAACTTTAGTCTTACCTTCCAAATAATGTTTACTAGATATCTATAACTAGGTATCCTTCCAGCAACTCAAAATTAACATTTCTGAAATGAACTTATCAATCCCTTTTGAGTGTGCCTTTCCTATTTCTAAAATTCACCCTTATTTTCTAAATCAGATAGACAAGTGCCTTCTGCCATCTTTTATTCTTCTGTCTCTCTTGCCTTTCACATCTAATCAGTTGCCATGGTTTGTAACTTTTTGGAGTTACAAACAGCAGTCTGTAAAGCAGGATAAATGACCATTACATGGAGTTATCATAGATTGAACCAGATTTAGCAACTAGTGATTAGAAGGTCTCTTTGAATCCTAGGCATTCTCTGGTAGCAGGCCAGTCATGCAAGGGAGTAGGTGTTGGAAGTAAAGCATAGCTAGATTGTTAAAGTAGGAAGTTATGGAAGATGAAGAAAAGAATGGGCAATGGGCCCATTCACATTATCCCTTGGCAGCTGCATGCCCACATCTCTCAGACTACGTTCTCCTCTGAATAGCATCTTTAGGGTTCCATAGATAATAGTGTCTCTGTAAATGTCTTTGAATATCCTAATAGACTTGAAAGTACTATTTAGATATGAATGGGACAAGAGGAAAACATTTAGTTAAAAATTGCAGGTAAAATGTCTTTAATGTGATTTACCCCTTGCTATCACACTTAAAAAAATAGAAATAAATGAATTTGAAGAGTATACTGGGTCTTGTGAGTGACCCAGAATAATGTGCAGTGTTGTGTTTTGTCACCTCCTTGCTTTTTATAACTACAGGATACATTTTGTCAACTGCTTTTTTAAGCCAGGCTTCCTGGAATCTGAAGATTAAATTCTGGTCATTTGTTACTTTAACTCTCCCCCTTTGCCCAATGGATTGATAACAATATAGTAAGGCCCATGTATGTGTATATACAATATCTTTTCTTAAAAATAAAGGAAATTGATTTTTTATATCTTGCCTTACTGACAAGTTTGCAAATTGCCAATCTCTGCTCTTTTCTCTCCCTCCCAATTTTTCATAGTGGCAATTAAGGACTGTAAATTTCACTTTATCATTTGTGTTAGGAATAGTAGCATAAATCATAGTAATAGCACCGTTTATTTCAGTAATACCAGCCTGCCTGCAAATCATTTGTGAATTGGTTCCATGGATGTACCTCTATCAAATTAATCAAAAAACCACCTGCATACATTTCCTGAGCCTATTTCAAAGGCTTAATAGGGAAGCCTTACTAAGAAAGACCATTGCTGACCTTTCCTTTTTTATTTATGAGTTCTGAGTGGCTCATGCATATGTTTCCATTTTGAATCCTAGCTAACATCTAGTTGAGGATTTTATGTAATGCTTAAAAAAAAAAAAACCCACAGGCTGAGATTTGTGTCCCAGATAATATGCCCACCAGATGGTCCTACTGTGCTCTTTATGCAGTAATCATAATGTTTGATTGAACGTGAAATTATATACCATTTGAGAATTTGAGCGAAAAAATGCTTTTGTGTTGACAAAAGATTTTCTAAATAAGCGTAATAGTTGGCAATATTGGAAAGTTAGGCAATGGTCACTTATGTTTTTCCCTTGTACCCAAGAAGTTAGTATAAATGTGACATTTTGAATGTGGAGGAAAGGAAAGACTCGCTCTTTGCATGTTTTCCTTACATGTCTGTGTGTGTAGCCTGGAGCATTAACTACTCCAGTTTATATGGGGCTGCCTCCAGTACTCTATTTACAGAACATCTTGAGCTCTGTCCTGGATATGGTGTACTTCTTTGGGGAAGTTCTTGACAAATAACACTAATGTCCACTTTTATCTCTACTCATTGCTTCTACTCTAAAGAGGAAGGGGAATTTAGATTTAGTAAAGGTTTATTCTTAGTCTTACCCAGAGTCAAATAGTTCCTTCCTTCCTTCCTCCCTCCCTCCCTCCCTTCGTCCCTCCTTCCTTAATAGATCTAGGGGGTATTTGTCATTTTTGTTTTTAATGGATAAATTGCATCGATAAATTGTGAAGTCAGGGCTTTTAGTTTACCTGTCACCAGAATAGTATACACCATACCTAATAGGTAGTCTGCCTTCCCTTCCCTTTCCTTCCTCCCTCCCTTCCTTTCTTCCAATTTTAATTAAAATCATAAGTGCATGCATTTATGGGGTACAATGTGATGATTTGGTATACAATGTGGAATGCTTAAATCAAACTAATTAACTTATCTTTCACCTTACTTATTTTTTGTAGTAAAGCATTTACAATTTACTCTTATTTATTTTGAAATATATCCTTGCATTGTGCACATTAGGTGAGATCCCACCAAATTGTCTCCCTCCTCCCTCCAATTGCCTTCCCCCTTCCTTTCCCCTCCCCTCCCCCTTGCTGGACTATATTTGTGTTTTATCATTTGTAAAAGTGTGTAAGTATTTATATATTGGTTTCATAATAGTATTGAGTACAGTGGATAATTTTTTGTCCATTCTTGAGATACTTTACCAAGAAGAATGTGTTCTAACTTCATCCAGGTACACAGAAAAGATGTAAAGTTTCCATCTTTTTAATGGCTAAATAATAGTCCATGGTATACATATACCACAATTTGTTTATCCATTCATGGGTTGATGTGCATTTGGGCTGCTTCCACGACTTAGTAATTACCAAGTGGGATGCAGTAAATATTGTGGTATAAATGATTTGTGGTAAAATGATTTTTTTCTTCTGAATAGTAGTTTTTCATCTGTCATCCTCTTCCCACGTCTGCAAAGACCCTTATATCACTCTGTGTAAACATGTATGCCCACTCTTCAGCAACCATTTAAAAGTGAATACTTTTGGTATTTGTTTTCTATTCCTCCATGCTTTATTTAGGATTATGGCTTCCAGTTCTATCTGTTCTATCTTCTTTTTATTTGTGAGTATGTGTGCATCGGTGTTTGTGTGTATAAAACCACATTTTCTTTATCCACTCATCAGTTGATGGGTGCTTAGGTTGATTCTATCTTTGCAATTGTGAATTGTGCTGCAATAAATTTACAAGTGCAAGCATATTTTTGATTTAATGGTGTTCCAGGGATATGGTGATTTAATGGTGTTCACAGGGATATGGTGATCTCTCATTGTGGTTTTATTTTTTATTTCTCTAATAATCAGAGATGTTGAGAATTTTTTCATGTTTATCATCTATTTGTATCTCTTCTTTTAAAAAAGATCTGTTCATGTCTTTTGCCCCATTTTTAATGGGACTATTTGGTTTTATCTTGTTTTGTTTGAGTTTTTTGTATATTCTGAGCATCAGCCCTTTGTTGGATGTATAGTTTGTGTATATTTTCTCCTTTTCTGTAGGTTATGTATTTAAACTGTTGACTATTTCTTTTCTGTGCAGAAAATTTTCAGTTTAATTAAGTCCTATTTTTTTTAAATTCTTCTGCACACAGCTATCCAATTATCCCAGCACCATTTGTTGATCAGACCATTTCCCCAGTGTATGTTTTTGTCCGCTTTGTTAAAAATCAGTTGAAAGTAAAGCTATGTGGCTTTATTTCTGAGTTCTCTGTTCTGTTGCTGTATTTTTTTGCCTTTTTATCAGTGCCATGCTGTTTCAGTTACTATGACTTTATAGTATAATTTGAAGTCTAGTAAGTGCTGCTGCAAGATTTTCTTTTTCAATGCCAGCTTTGGTGGTATAGAGGTAAGTATAGCTGTCTTCCAAGATTTATTCTTTAGCCAATTGCTTTGGCTATTCAGTCTTTTGTGATTTCACTTGAAATTTATGATTTTTTTTTCTAGTTCTGTGAAAAATGATATTGGTATTTTGATGGGAATTGCATTGAATCTGTTAATAACTTTGGGCAGTATGGACATTTTAACAATGTTGATTCTTACAATCTATGAGCCTGGGATGTTTTTCCATTTGTTTATGTCATGTAAGATTTCATTCATCAATATTTTGTAGTTCTTGTAATGATCTTTCACCTCCTTGGCTAAGTATTTTCCTAGGTATTTATTTTCTTTGCAGCTATTGTGAATTGTGTTGAGTTCTTGATATGACTTTTATCATACCAAGATATGATAAAAAAGCTGGACTTTTATTAATGTACAGAAATGGCTACTAATTTGTAAACATTAATAATATAACCTGAGACTTTACTGAATTTACTGATCAATTCATGGAGTCTTTGTTTGCATAGAGGTGTGTGTAGTAGTTTTGGATGATCTTTTTTATTTTTTGGCATCAGTTATAATGTTTCCTTTTTTCACTTCTACATAGGCTCATTTGAATCTACTCTTTTATTTCATCTAGCAAGTGTTTTGTTGATTTTGTTTATGGTTGCAAATTGCAAACTTTTTGTTTCATTGTTTTTTTTGTTTCAATTTTATTTTGTTCTTCTCTGATCTTTGTTATTTCTTGTCTTCTGCTAGCTTTAGTTTTGGTTCTTGTTTTTCAGATTCTCTGAAGTATAACATTAGATTGTTAATTTGTGATCTTTTTGTCTTTTTGACGTAGGTATTTAGTGCTATAAATACCCAAGAGATTTTTGGTAGTCTGTTTGTCATTGTCATTCAGTTCAAAAAATTTCTTGATTTCTTTCTTGATTTTGTCATTAACCCAAAGATTGTTAAGCAGCAGGTTATTTAATTTCCACATATTTGTGTAGTTTTGAGAGCTCCTTTTGGAATTGATTTCCAGTTTTATTCCACTTTGGTGGGAGAAGGTATATGATATGATTTTGATTTTTTTCTTTTTTTAGTGTTACTATTTATTGATGACAAACACTAAGTTTTACTTACATTCCATGAGGAGAAAAATTCCTGCATAAACAATGAATGGAAGCAGTACTTAACTTGCAAAGCTACCAAGCTTTTCTTCTGGACTAAACACAGAATCTTAATTGCACACATTTCTGTGTACAATAACACAACATCAAAAGCAACACAGCTGGATAAATTGGTTTCAAAGTAGGGCTGAGTACATTGGATACTTTTTAAGAAGAATATGTTCCAGCTCTGTCCATGTAAACATGAAAGAGAGTGAAGCTTTAAATCCTGTTCTGTTTGTTTTAAAATACTACTCTACCATTCTGCTTGAATTAAATGATGGAAGGAATCCATTTTAAAATATGCAGTTGAAGAATGAAATGAAATTGAGTATCTGGTCATGGACTCTTGGTTTGTAGTATAACTTGAGACCTTCTTTTATTCCTTCAAATGGATCCCTCTGCCCCAACCTTGAAGGTTTCAATTATGTCCTGTGCATATAGATCTGTACCCTGCCAGTATTGGCCAACACCCCAAGGAAGTGAACTCCTGTGTGGCTGACCACATCATCACCTGGCTTAGTTGTTTATTCATACCACTTTTCCCCAAAAGGAGACAATCTGTCGAGTTTTTCAGTTATAATGATACACTTTTATTACAATCACTATGAGGAGATTCACTTAGTTTAATAGACCCAGAAGCTTAAAAGAAAGATTTGGATCTGTAAAACATGTAGGAAGACAAAAATAAGAATTCAAGATAGACAATAAATGAAAAGTGAGCATTCTTCTTCTTCTTCAAAAAAAAAGCAACACAGCTGAATATGGAAACAGAGATCATTCCTTTCAGCCCTACATGGGGATGTAATTAACAGTATTGAGCACACAATAAAAATCAATCTGTAGGTATACATGGACTACATGGAGTTCATATCCTGTAGTGTAGTGAACGTTATGTCCTTAAGAACCATAGGTATAGACACAATTTTTGTATTCTTTAAAACAAAGGTCAAAGTTTATTTCTTTAAATCCTATTGTATTAACAAAAATAAAAGAGAAAAAGAATCAAGTGTCCTGGTGCAATGGCTCATGCCTATAATCCTAGCACTCTGGGAGGCTGAGGTGGGTGTATAGCCTAAGCTCACGGGTTAGAGACCAGCCTGAGAAAGAACAAAACCTTGTCTCTAAAAATAGCTGGGCATGGTGGGGGGTGCCTGTCATCCTAGCTTCTCGGGAGGCTGAGGCAAAAGAATTGCCGGAGCCCAAAAGTTTAAAGCTTCTATGAGCTATGATGCCATGGCACTCTACTGAGGGTGACAAAGTAAGACTCTCTCTATTAAAAAAAAAAAAAAAAAAAAAAAGAATCAAATGACTACCTAAAGTTTAAAATTCCTAAAATTGTCCAATTTATACAACAGTGGGCTACTTCATCAAGGTTTCCTGAGAAGTCTAGGACTGTTTAAGCTAAGCCAGAGGGCACACAATTTGTATCATTGAAATGGTCCAGGGTTAGTCCAATAAAATAAAAATGCATAAGCACATACACATAGTTATGATCTTTGCTAGTTAGATAACAGGTAAAATCAGACTCAGACAAATTTCCACACTGTGCTAATACCTAGATACAATTGAGATTCAACTCTCAAGAATTTTATATAGAATCATATTAATCAAAAGAAAATAATGAAACTAAGAGAAAGCAACGGTTATAGTGTCGGTACTATGGGAGGCAGTGGGACGATTGCATGCTGGGAAAGTTAGATTAAGAAGGTCTAAGGCCTCTCTCCAGTCCTGGCTATCCAAGATTTGTCCCTAAGTGTGTGAGTGGGCCAGTTTGAGAAGGGGTTACATTTTCTCTTTTCTGTTTCTTCTTTCACATGGCAAAATAAAATAATGACCAAGTGCTGGGGTGCCCAGGGCATGGATCTGTTGGTTTCCTGGTGGAGTAGCTGCTTCTGTGTGGGAATCATTTGTTCACCAAGTGGCCATCATGATAAACCCAGCACAGTCCGTCCCAGCCTAAGCCACCTGCTTAGGTCTCCATCTTTATCACACCGCCACCCTCGTTCTTTGCCCACTGTGTCTCTCGGCCCACTGGTGGTATCAGAAATCCAATTTTTCAAAGCAGTTTCAGTATTTTCAGTATGTTGGGCTCTTACAATGGTTCCTGGCCAGAAAAATTTCAGTACCTCCCACACAGACACTAGTCCGTTTCCTGATGTTGACATCTCTGTACTTTGTTGGTCCAACTCAGGCAGCAACTTTAAAATGTTCAGAGCAGCCATGTTGTGGAATGGTCTCAGCATCCATTGCTGATGCCATGGCAGATCAGAGTGGCTGAGAGGAGCAATTGATAAGAGATACAAATTTGTTCTTGTTTGGGGAGAAGTCTTTGTATTCAACCTGGAATCCCTGGACTCTGGAAAAATAGTTCAATTGCTCAGAGGGTGTTGTTAGAGGTCATGGGATACGTGGCCTAAAGAGATGTTATTCTTTAAAATGGTCTCGGCTGTGGGTGAGGTGTCCCATACAACAACTGTCGGGCTATCATGGCAGTTACTGTGGCCTTGGCAAGGTTTGATGCTACCCTGGTGAAATCATTGGCATGAGGTCCTTGATTGACTCCCATAACCTGGGCGACCTCACAGGCACCACGGGAAGAATTCCAGCAGGCAGCTCCTGATGGATGAGAAATCCTAAACTCATCCTTTTAATTAATAGTTCCATTTTTATCCCCTGAGCTAGGTTCAAAAAAAGGGTTACTTTTCTTTCATCCCCTGGTTTCTTTATTGGTATCTTCGCCTCTGACTTAAGTCCTGGTTTGGTGGGCTGCACCTGCTGGACTTTGAAACCAAGAATCCCCATGATGTTCTTGGCTGCATTGGGTTTGGACACCTTCTTACTGGTGCCTGATCCTTCTCCAGCCTGGTTTCCAACCTTCAGCTGCATCACAGACTCCCTGTGGCTGGATGCCTTGCCCTGTGAGGAGTGTGTACTGTGGCTCCTCCTTTTTTGTCTGCTGGATCTGGGCCAGTCTGTTTATCATATTTATACCCTGGCCATATTCTGAGCCTGTCTGTGTTTTGGGCTTGGTTATGTTTTTGTATTTTTTTATTCTGGGCTTTACTGTGGATTGCTGATAGAGGCACAACTTCTTCAGTTCCTCAAGAATAGCTATTGCTGGGGTGGCACCTGGCACCTGTAGCTCAAAGGAGTAGGGCGCCAGCCCCATATGCCAGAGGTGGCGGTTCAAACCCAGCCCTGGCCAAAAACTGCAAAAAAAAAAAAAGAATAGCTATTGCTGTGTTTCTTGCTGTTTCCTTCACCTTTCCTATGGTCACAAAATTCTTCATGGCGGGGGGCTCACTCTTCTGGGCCATGTCAAAATTTACAGGTAAGTTGCATTTAAGTGACTTATTTCAGATTTATTGAGATTTCCTTCTTCTGTTCATCTCCAGCCTCTCAGGTGGGGGCTCATTCTGCTTTAAAGATGCCCAGTGCTTTAGCAGCAGCCTCTCGGGTGGGGACTTATTCTGTTCATTCTGCTGAGTGCTTTAGCAGCCTCACTGTTTTGCAGTCTGTCTTATCTTTCTTTTCCCTTTAAATTGCTGTCCTCCCTTACAAAGTTCAACTTGATAAACTAAAGGTAAACCTGGAAATGGGTATTAGTACCTCGGGGGATAAGCACCTCCTCTCATGTTGTAGTTATGGAGAGTAAGCTCAACAGGTTTATACATTGTTTTTTTCTAAGTTTCATGCACTGTGCATTTAGCTCTCTGGTAGGCGTTATGCTTTCTTAAAAAGAAGGAGTTCCAGGAACAATGGTGTGTTTGTTCAGTTCTCAGAAGTTATATGGTTAAGAAACTCCTGGCTGCTGCTTTAAGCTCATCCCCCAGCCAATTATGATTTTTTTTTTTTTTGAGACAGAGTTTCACTTTGTCACCCCCCGTTAAAGTGCTATGATATCATAGCTCATAGTAACCTCAAACTTTTGGGCTCAAGCGATTCTCTTGCCTCCTCCTCCCAAATAGCTAGGACTATATGTGCCAGCCACAAAGTCTGGCTGTTTTTTACAGAAGGAGTTTTGCTCTTGCTCAGGCTGGTCTTGAACTCGTGAGCTCAAGCAACCCACCCACCTTGGGCTCCCAGAGTACTAGAATTATAGGCATGAACCACCATGCCTGGCCCCGATTACGATTTTTTTTTTCTTTGAGACAGTCTCACTATATCAGCCTTGGTAGAGTGCTATGGCGTCACAGCTCACAGCAACCTCAAACTCCTGGGCTTAAGCAATTCTCTTGCCTTAGCCTTCCAAGTAACCGGCTACCTACCACAATGCCTGGCTATTTTTTGGTTGTAGTTGTCATTGTTGTTTGGCAGGCCAGACTGGGTTCAAACCTGCCAGCTCCAGTGTATGTGGCTGGCACCCTATCTGCTGAGCTACAGGCCCCAAGCCCCAATTATGATTTTTTAAAAAAATTGCTGAGACTTGTTTTGTGGCCTAACATATGGATCTCTTGGAAAATGTTCCATATGCTAATGAGAAGAAAGTATATTCTGCAGTTTGGGAGTAGATTGTCCTATAAATGTCTCTTAAGTCCATTTGTTCTAGAGTTCCACCTAAATGCAATGTTTCTTTGTTGATTTTTTTCCTCAGTCTTCTGTCCAGTTCTGCCAGTAGATAGTTGAAGTTCCCCAACTATTATTATGTTGCCATTCATTTCATTTCTTGAGTCTGGTAGAATTTGTTTTATGAATCTGGGAACTCCTATGTTATGGTGCATGTATATTTAGGATTGTTATACCTTATCATTGAATACGGTATATAATGACCATCTTTGTCTTTTTATAATGATCTTTATATAATGATCATCTTTGTCTTTTTTCTTTTTGTTTTTTGCAGTTTTTGGCCAGGGCTGGGTTTGAACCCACCACCTCCGGTATATGGGGCCAGCGCCATAGGTGCCACCCTGTCTTTTTTTTCTAATGTTGATTTAAAGTCTGTTTTATCTAAGAATAGCTACTCCTATTCACTTTTGGCTTCTGATTGCATGGAATATTTTCTCCCATCCCTTTTCCTTGAGTCTGTGCAACTCTTTCTGAGTTAAGTGGATTTTTTGAAGATAGCAGATATTTAGGTTGTGTTTTTTACTCTGTTCCATCAATGTCTTTTTAAATTTTTTTTATTTTTCATATATATATTTTATTAAATCATAAACACATAGATTATGTATACATTAATGCATTTATGGGCTACAATGTGCTGATTTCATATAAAATTAGGAATGCTTACATCACACTGGTTAATATATACCTCATCTCATTTACTTAATTATTGTGTTAAGACATTTATTTTATTATTTATTTATTTATTTTGTCTGGGACTTGGGTACATTTTCTTTTTAGACAACAAGCATTTACTGTATTTTTTAATCTTACATATTTCTTAATACTAAGTTTCACATGGGTTGCATATGTCTAGGTAGGTCACACAGTTTGCCTTTGTAAGATTAAAGTTGCGACAGATTCCCCTCCATCCCAGAAGGGACATCTGTTTCTCGCTGAGAGCCACCTATGCTGGGGGAGCCATTGGCTCTCTATAGATACTCTCTGTAAGTGGGCGCTCAGGCAGTCGAGCAAAAATTTGAAAATCACTTTCTTCTGATGGAGCTGTTTGGGGTCGGGGGTGGGGTTGGGGGGAAGAATGACACCGAAAGCAAACAGGCCTCTCACCTGAGTGCTGCTTTGGACCTTTACAGAAGGAGAGACCCAGGCTCTATCCCCACTGCGTGGCTTTGTATTTTGTTTTTCTTGAGACAGAGTCTCTCACCTTGTTGCCTGTTGGCAGAATGCTGTGGCGCCATAGCTCACAGCAACCTCAAACTCTCGTGCTCAAGCAATTGTCTTTAGTCAGCCTCCTAAGTAAGGTGGAACTACAGGTGCCTGCCACAACACCCAGCTAGTGTGAGAGACCGGGGCAGTGTGTGTGTGTTTGTGTAGGGAGTTGGGGTGGTGTCTCTCTCTGGTTCAGGCTGGTTCTCGAACCTGTGAGTTCAGGGAGTGTTAGGATTACAAGGCTTGAGCCACCACACCCAGCCCAGGCTGTGGTTTTCTAACCTCCCTTCAGCCAGTAGATGAGGAGGCACAGGTGGCCAGATGGCTTGGGAGTGGGTCTTTTATCCTCCATAAACATCAAGGCTATGCCACTGAAAGGAAGGAACGTGCCAGTGGTTCAAGTCACGCTGTTCAGAGCCTGCCAAATAGTAGTGTTTGTATAGATCTACCTCCGTGACCCATGGAAAGCTGACACGGATATGGATACGTCTTCCCCGTCCCACTGTGACTTCAGACATCCTCGGGGGATCCTCATCGTCACACACAGAGTCTACCTAGGCACCTAGGGCACATATGGCAACAGCCCTGATGGCTCCTCCATGAAAACCGATTCACGTGAGTGAGGGCCGGGAGCGGGGGCAGTGGCACAGGAAGTCAGCTGAATGGAGAAATGTCACAGAGGGCCCGGGCATGGTGGCTCATGCCTGTCATCCTAACACTGGGAAGCCGAGGTGGGTGGACTCAGTGTGTTAAGACATTTGTACTCTATACTAATAGAATCGACATGTACCCTTGCATTATGCAACACATAGGTGTGATCCCACCATTTACCTTCCCTCCATCTGACCTCTCCTTTCCCCTTCCATCTCCCCTCCTCCCTCCTTCATTTTGGGCCATAGTTGTGATCTATTCTTCATATGAAAGTGTGAGTGATTGTGAATTGGTCTCATAATAGTACTCAGTACATTGGATATTTTTTCTTCTATTCTTGAGATACTTTACTAAGTAGGATATGTTCCAACTCCATCCATGTAAACATAAAAGAGGTAATCATCAATGTCTTTTATTGGAGGCATTTACATTCTTTGTTAATATTGACAGGTAAGACACTGTTCCAGTCATGTTGATTGTTATGCAGTTGCTATGTATTCACCTTTGTGTTATTGGTTAAATGTTTTTTATTTTCATATGTTTTTGCACTGGTGAGTATCAACATATTTTCTACATTTGGAACACTTTTGAACATTTCTTGAAGGGCAAGCCTAATGGTAACCAATTTCCTTATTTGCTTATCTTGGAAAGATTTTATTTTTCCTACTTAGTTTTTGCAGGATACAAAAATCTTGGCTGACATTTATTCTGTTTAAGAATGCTAAAGATGGAACCCCAATTTGTTTTGGCTTGCAGTGTTTCTGCTGAGGAGTCTGCTGTTAGTTTGATGGGTTTTCCTTTGTAAGTTACTTGATGTTGTCATCCCCAAGATTGTAGGTTTTTCTCCTTTACTTTGACTTTGGCTAGACTGATGACTATGTGTCCTATTTGCTATACATCTTACAGAAGTTCAGTGTGCTTCTTATATCTGGATAGCTAAATCTCTAGCAAGACTGGGGAAGTTTTCCATTATTATTCCCTCAAATAGGTTTTCCATGCTTTTTGCTTTTTTTCTTTTTCTCCCTGAGGGATACCTGTGATTCTTATGTTTGCATGTTTTATATAATCCTATGTTTCTCAGAAACTGTCCTCAGTTTTATTCTTTTTTTTTTTTTTGCTGGGGCTGGGTTTGAAACTGCCACTCTGGCATATGGGACCGGCGCCCTACTCCTTTGAGCCACAGGTGCTGCCCTGTTTTTAATTTTTGACTGACCAGGCTAATTAAAAAACATTGTCTTCACACTCTGAAATTCTTTCTTCTTCTTGATCTAGGCCACCATTAAAACTTTCAGTTGTATTTTGAAATTCCCTATATAACTCTTTCATTTCTAGAAGGTCTGCTATTCTTTTAAACAATCTTTTTTTATGAATTTTTATTCATGTCTTGAATTATTATTATTATTATTATTATTATTTTTGGTGCACTAAGTCAAGTAATCCCAAGTTCAGTTCCCAGATACCTGTATGGCATGATTGAGTCCTAAGGGATGAGATTGCCAGACCAAGACAAAGCTACGAAACTTGCTCTCAAGCCTCCTTAAGTTCAGAGGCAGGCTGTGATAGAGAGGTGGAACACTCAGCCAGGAGAAAAGTGGATGCACTATGATCCTACGACAGGAAGGGTGTGCCTCTCTTGACGAGATTAGCAGAGAGGATAGCTATGGCTTGTACAAGCTGCTCATACCTTCTCTCTGGTCAAGGACAGCAGTGTCTGTCCTTCAAGGGCACAAAAGTGCTCAGATTCTCAGCCCACCACAGATTCTCCACCCCAGCTGAAGCAGGGGTGATTGAGACAACTCAACCTGCTGCATGTATGGCTACCAGATTGGGTATGGACTGTAGCTAAAATACTCTGGCAGGAGAGTTGTAGTTGTGCCAGTGACTTATCTCCAGGGAGCACTGGCTCCTCAAAGAATAGAAAGACAGCTTGCAGCTGACTACTAGCCCTATCCTCCCTCAGAGGAGGTTTTGGGTTTGTCCATGGGAAACACAAAAGTGCTCACTGCTTCTTTTTAGTGGGAAGGGGACGAGATCCATGAAAGCTGATAGGGGCTCTATCAGAGATGAGGAAGCCACTGCCAGGTGCCCTGGCTTAATCATCCCCTGTGGAATACTTACCAGTTCTGAGCATAAATAGCCTTTCAGCAGAAGCTGCCTCTGTGGTAGTGGGCAGGGAAGGAGTAGTGGGAGGAGAAGACTCCAAATGGAGGGAAGCATATTCACTGTGAGTGGCGCGGACAACTTTTGGTCATGATCCAGAGGAACATGTTCCTCTGGTGCAGGAATGTGTGTGTGTTCCACCTTCTTCTATGCTCAAAAGCATTTGCATTACTTCCCAGTGTTCTGGGGCAGCCTCCCCATAAGCCAAAACTCTGGGAACATTACGACTCTCCTGTGTCCCCCTGTTCCTTTGTGGTTGTCAGAGTAGGGTGCTGGGAAATTTTTGTGGGGGGTCCAGGGACAGGGAGACTGAGGAACTATGACTTTTAAGACAAGATGGAGGCATCTAGTGGATGCATAAGCAATCTGTGCCCACCAACTTGGTTTGGGTCTATATTCGGGGGGCAGTAACCATGTGTAGGCCTGCAGCCTGGTGCCCTGCTCCCAAGAAGCTCTCAGTTTACCAATGGCAGCAGTGCCTAGATTTGTCATGGCACTGCTAAGGCAAAATCAAGTTTGGAGGCTCAGAGAATAAAAAATAATAAATACAATATATAACTTTATATTTTTATGTCGATCTCCTTACTTTTGTTTCTGGCATATAAACTTGCATTTGCAAAATCATTATTTGAATGTAAATTCCATATTTCAGTGGGTTTAACTCATTATAGAGTCTTCACATTTAACACAAGAAATCAAAAATAAGTATAGAGGCTTACCTTTCATAAACAGCCTGCTCTTGCATTTAATTTACATAATAACAAGTCCCTTTTAAATTTTTAGTAGTTATCTAGTTTTGGTCTCTATATACTCTCTACTGTAGTCTCTCTACTAGTTAGTAGGTGATTTTTATACTTGGGAAGTTGGAATAATCTTTTAAGCAAATCACTATTTCTTTTTTTCTTTCTTGGTTTGCTTGTAAATAATTGACAATAACTTATTTAAAAATTTCTTTTATTAGAAAAGGAAGAGTTAAGAACAATACATTGCCTTGAATCCTGGTATTGTCTAAAAACTTTAGTCTAGCTCAGTATGAGCTCCTGGTGAGCCATGGGACAGTTCTGAAGCCCTGTAGCCTGTAGTTACTGCTGGTTTCTGCTTGAGGTCCCAGCACTCTGCAACCTGAGTCCACACCTGATTCATCAAGATGAACCTCGAGGGTGCACTGAGACTCCTGGACCTAGCTGTGCAGAACCTGGTGAGAAATGAAGCCTTGGCCATATCTGCTCTAGAGGATAGAGCAGGGAAGAACTGCCCAGGGAGCTCTTCCCACTGCTGTTCATGGAAGCCTTCACCAGGAGATGTAGCAGAGTCCTGACGGTGATGGTGCAGGCCTGGACCTTCACTTGCCTCCCTCTGGGGTCCTGATGAAGATACACGACCTGGAGATGTTGAGAGCTGCATTGGATGGGCTGGATGCGCTGCTTGCCCAGAGGGATCAGCCCAGGAGGTGGAATCTCCAAGTGCTGGATTTGCGGGCTGTGGATGAGAACTTCTGGACCATGTGATCTGAAGTGGTGGCCCATACTTGCTCACCAAATGCCCTGGATGAGAGGAAAACAGGGGCGGACTGTCCAGGTTCAGGAAGGGAGAAGCCCTTCATGGTGATTGTAGATCTCTACCTCAATGTAAGAACACTGGATGAATCCCTCAAGTACGTCTCAGTGTGGGCCACGCAGAGGAAAGATTTCATACACCTGTGCTGTAGGAAGCTGGACATTCTTGCAGTGGCCTTCCAGAATATCAGAAATATCCTACAAATAGTGGACCTGGACTGTATCCAGGAGGTGGAGGTGAATTGCCATTGGAAGCTGCCTACCCTGGGACAGTTTACTTGTTGCCTGGGCCGTATGAGTCATCTTGAGAAACTCCTTGTCTCCCACATTAGTGCACCTGCCTACCTTTCCCTGGTAATGAAGAATAATTATGTGCTCCAGTTCGCCACTGCACTCCTTAATCTGGACCATCTCCAGAAGTTTGATCTGTACTCTGATTCTTTTCTTGAAGGCCACCTGGACCAGGTGCTCAGGTACCTCAAGATCCCATAGAAGACCTTCTCAACAACCCACTGCCTGCTTGTAGAATCGGATATGAGTCATCTGTCTTGGTGCCCGACCCTCACTCAACTAAAGAACCTGGTCTTAACTAATGTCAGACTGACCGATTTTAGCCTTGAGCCCCTTCAACTTCTGCTGGAGAGAGTTGCTGCTACTCTGCAGACCCTGGACCTGGATGACTGTGGGATCTTGGATGCCCAACTCTGAGTCATCCTGCCTAGCCTGAGCTACTGTTCCCAGCTCATGACCTTCAGCTTCTGTGGGAACCAGATCTTCATGGCAGCCCTGGAGGACCTGGTGCGCCACACCATTGGGCTGGGCAAGTTTAGCACGGGGCAGTACTCTGTGCCTCTGGAGAGCTATGATGCTTTGGGAATTTTCTATTGGGAAATACTTGCCCAATTTGCAGCTAAGTTGAGGTGGACACTAAGGAATTTGCAGTTGAAATGGATCTTCTTTGGAACAGTCCCCTGCATGGAGTGTGGCAACAGAGTCTTCTATGACCTGGACATGGTTCAGTACTGCTGTTGAATGTCTAGTTTGGGCGGATGCACACTGTGCTGTGCACTTGGAAGCTGAAACCTGGGACTTCAGTGCATCTTAAAGAGAGCACCGAGCCCATCATTGTAAACACCTCCCCAGTGGAAATGGGAAAGGGGCGATGATGAAGCAGGGGGAAGGACCTGAGGGAAAGGCTGACATGTGGGGACATGTGTCCTAGAGAGTCAGAAACAGGGATCAGTGCTCGGTGCCTGTAGCTCAAGCAGCTAAGGTGCCAGACACATACACCAGAGCTGGCTGGTTCAAATACAGCCCGGGCCCCTCAAACAACAATGATGACTACAACCAAAAAATAACCTGGTGTTGTGGTGGGCGCCTGCAGTCCCAGCTACTTGGGAGGCTGAGGCAAGAGAATTGCTTAAGCCCATGAGTTGGAGGTTGCTGTGAGCTGTGACCATCATAGCACTCTACTGAGGGAAACATAGTGAAACTCTGTCTAAAAAAGAATTTTTTTTTAATTAAAAGAAAAATAAAAATAGGGCAGTGGTCCCATATGCTGGAGGTGGCAGGTTTAAACCCAGCCCCGGCCAAAAACTGCAAAAAAATAAATAAATAAAATAAAAATATAAGAAATAGGAATCAGAATTTCCAGAGCAGGATTGAGGCTTGAGAGGTATATGAGGAGTCACTTTTGTATGGATGGATGTAAATAATAGGGCAGGGCATGGAGGCTCACACCTGTAATCCTAGGTCTTTGGGAAGCAGAAGCAGGAGGATCACACAAAGTTGGGAGTCCAGGCTGCAGTGAGCTATGATTACAGCACTGTGAAACCCTGCCTCCAAAATAAACAATAAAGAAAGAAATTCTCAGCATCCTGGGAGGCTGAGGTGGGTGGGGTGCCTGAGCTCAGGAGTTGGCAACCAGCCAGAGCAACAAGATTTCATCTCTAAAAAATGGCTGGGGGAGGTGCTGGAAGATGGCAGTGGAGATGGTCCCGTAGCCCATCTCTTCCCGGTGAGCAGGTGAGAGGGTGGGAGCTCTGGATCTTTCCCCGTGTGAACTATTGGAGTGGATGGGCAGCTGGTGAGACACAGAGATCGGGAGGATTGGCGCATTTGAAATATAGTTCTTAATGGTGGAAACTGTTGCAGACCGTTTCCCCCTGCCCGGCGGAGGGGCAGCCGGCCCCTCCCACAGGGAGGACAGCAGGTCCCAACCCACAAGCTCTAATCGGAGAAAATTCCACTGAAGTGTGGAACTCAGAGTTTGACAATCAGAAAGGGGCGCTGCTGGGAAGCATGGAGACCTGGGCAGCCCTGGCATGAGCCAAGGGGTCTGGACTCTGCTGGACTAACTCATTGGAATGTCCAAAATGGCAAGCGCCTTTTCCCCAGATCAATGAGAGAGAGAAAGAATGGGTGACCAGCCAACGTTACACT
>CAUYON010033168.1:0-10698 GCA_963573935.1 Arctocebus calabarensis | reverse complement strand
CTGGAAGCTCTTGTATAATTCACTTCTATGCTCTGTGAGCTCAGGAGGGCACCCCCTCCCAGCCAGTAAATCAGTCTGGGAAGGTTGATGCGTCCTTCCCCACCTTGTCCCTCTGTCACACCCAGTCGGTGGTAACAGTTGTGATCAGTTTCCTCCAATGAACTGATGCTCCAGAGGTTTGCGCCTGCCTGGGTCACAGTGAGGTCTGTGGCTCCAAAACCAGTCTGCTACTCCCTGTCACTGTTTGGCAGGGGGAGGTGGGGCCTGACAACCTGGGTACTTAACAGGGGCTGGGGCATTTCACTCAGTTCCAGCCCTGTCCCTGATTGATGTAAAGTAGATGAAAAAGCTGATAGAACAGAACAAGTTTGCAGAATTTCTGCCCTGTGGAGGAGCCGCTGGGCTGCTAATAGTCCTGACTTAATCTGCAACCTTTAGCCCTTTGTTTCTGCTGTCATCCCCTGAGGGCCAGGTGTGACCAAAATTTAGCAAAGCCAGCCGGCCAGCCGCTTTTTGGCTTATTCTCTCACCGCTCCCAAGCCGGGAGAACGGCACAGACCAGCGGCAACCCATGCCCCATCCACACCCCTTGAGAAAGTGTTCAAGAATCTGGGCTCCGTGGGGGAGAGACCTCCAAACCTCAGGGTGAGAGTGGAGGGGAGTGCCAGGAGTTCCAACTTGCAAGTAGAGAATATATACAGTTTTATACAGCTTTATGCCTGGCAGGAGAGTGCCACGGCACAGGGGAAGGTGGTCCAGTTTTTAGAGGGTCTCTCCCATGGGGTAGAGTGTGGGAGGACATCTGAACTCTGCTCACTTGTTTGTATGGAGGTATGGCATATACTGCGAGCCATTCTCTTGGGGGAGGGGACTCCTGTCCTCTTGGTGATGTACCTTTTATTTGTATCCTTGGGGTCGCAGGTCACTCCAGCAGGGTTGATGTGCATTCCTTGACCTTGTCTTTTGGCTCAGCTCCAAACTGTTGGCTTTCTCACTAAATTTCTGTCCTTTAACTCTCCTTCTGGACAGGAGCATCTGCAGAAAGCTGGCTACAGACCGCTATCTTGGCTCCTCCCCCTTAGTCAATATTTTTTGACTGTCTTCTAAGTGCCAGACAGTGTTCTGGGTGCTAGAGATAAAATGATCAATAAATCTGTAAGATTCCTTGTCCTCTTGGGCTTTGCAATACATGTTTAAAAGCAGGCATTAAATTAGAAAGGTAAAATGTGAGGCATTTTCTCCCCCTCTACTAATATCCTTTCCTTTGAGACCCCTTTCTCTTCAGTGTGCTTCAAAAGATTTGATTTGAAAAATTTACAGAGAAATTAGCACAGAAAGATGACTCGATTGGAGAAAAAGAACACTACCTCCAGAGGTGAGAGGGATTTTATGTCTAACAGAGTCCAAGCTTCTTGAGGGCAGGCCCTTAATTTGTCACTTTGTCTCCAGAGCTTGTCACCCAGTAGGCACAGAACAAATATTTGCTAAATAATGAAGAGGGGTCTGACTCACTTTCCTCAGGTACTTTTCTTTGTGGGGGGGGGTAAGGACTTCCTTCATTACCAGGCATGAGGACATTGGTATCATCATAGCTCACTCTAACCCCACACTCCTGGGCTTAGGTGGTCCTCCGCCTCAGCCTCCTGAGTAGCTGGGACTAAAGGCACATGCCAACATATCCAGCTGGTTTTTCTGTTTTGGTAAAGACAGGGTCTCTCAGTCTTTCTCAGGCTGGTCTTAAACTCCTGAGGTTGAGCAGTCCTCCCACCTTGCCTCCTAGAGTGCTAGGATTATAGGCGTGAGCCACTGTACTTAGCACCTCAGATTTGACTCATTGAAATGATTAAAGAAAATCCTTTTTAAAAAGGCATTAAGACTGTGTAAGTAATATTTTTACAGAATCTTATAGCTGTTGTATGCCAGCCATATGGAGGTAGGAAACCAGCCCAGGAAACTGAGAGAATGTATTGACTACAGAATCCAGAATAAATCTGGGTTGATTGAATTTTAAGAACTCCCAAAGAAATATGTACTGATACTAGAAAAGGACATAAGAAATACTAGTATATAGTAAACAAAAACTAGGAAAAGAATATTCTCAACACATCAAGCTTGGCAGGACTGAGACAGTCAAAAAAGAACTTCTTAGAATGTATTTTTAACGTATGTTTCAATGCTTTTATTGAACAAGTATTTGCTCTTGAAATGTATTTTCTTGTGTGTAAGGTTCATGTTAGTGGGGGAAGGTGTAGAATGCCTGTGTGCCCAGCTGGAGCTGCCCTGTGTGGAAACTCACTCCTCTCCTCAGAGGACCAACTGGATTCTTCTACCCTCTTCTAGACAGAGCTCCGAAAGGAACCCCAAGCTGTTTTTATGTCCCTCTGATAATGTTTAACTGAGAAGACATCAAAGGGAAACAGAAGAAAGTTTGGCTTAGGATGCTACTGAGAGACATTAGGGCAGATGGCTACACACAGGGGATATTGACCAATATGAACCTCAGCTTTGAAGGTGATTACTAGGATGTTGTAGCCCTAAGGTAGCAGCAGGGAGGTAGGTAAATACTTGGTAGCCTTTGAATCTTTGGAAGTGTCTTAAATAAATTTCCAGACATGCCAAAGCAAGTTACCCGTTGCTTGCTATTCAGAAGTCATAACCTTGTAATATTTTGATAGAATTTTTTCAGCCAAATATTTTTGACAGCCGTAGTGTTTCACATATACCCTTGTCCTGTGTTTCCTGGTTCTTGGTTCCTAGTGTGGAAAAATGGTTACTGGTACTGAGTTGAGCAGATCAGGCAGATGCAAGCAGGCAAAGTGCCAAGGTTTATTAAAGCACAGTACATTCCAGAGAAGGAATGGGTCATCCCCTGAGAGTGGAGGAGATCCTGAGTTTAACAAGATTTTCCCTTTTATGCTGGTTTCCTAATTTTATGTTAAGTGGGTTGGGGTGGAATTTCATGTTTTTTTCCTGGCAATGGATGGAGAATTCCTAGAATGGCAAATCCTCCCCCCTTTTAACCTTATGTGGCAATTTCTGGGGGTTGCCATGGTATTTGTAAACAGTCATGGCAAGGGTGGCTGTGCTTTTCACTATATTAATGAGGGTAGGTCACTTAGGGACACTGTCACCTCAACTGTGTGCAAGCTCCAAAGATCCTCTTTTGGGGCCTTAATCATTTATCTCCACTTTGTGGTTTCTCTACCTTTTTCCGGCTGGTCAGTTCTTGGAGACCCTTTATAGTAGACCAAACATCTGGTCAGTCCTTGGGGACCCCCTGGACACGTCAACTGTTCTTTCTTGGAATTCCCCTTCTGGTCAGCTTGCTCATCCTAGTACATGAAGCACCTCCCAAAGTCATCTATTTCCCAATGGAAACCCCTAGAGAAAGCATCTGTCCCCCTCCCTTATCCCTACCTAACATACTGTTTTGTAAACTCCTCTTATTATTTAAAGGATTAATGTATAGTATATTTTATCTCATTAAATATTATTAGTCAGCAGGCATTTATTTACTATCTGCAGCTACCCCTGTTACTTGCTGAGAGATTTTAAGGTTGTGTTAATCAGAGTTCCTCATGTCAAGGAAATTACGACTTAGCTAATGAGAGGAAGCACACATTAAAATTGGTGCAGCAATAAAATAAATATTGGCATTATAAGAGTCTGTAGGATTTGGGAAGATTGCTGCCAGGGACAAAGAATCAGAAGACTTGAAATTATCTCAGCAATGCTTTTCCCTAAATGAGTTTGTCTTACAATCATTTTTAACCTTCTCATCTACAAAATGGGAATAAGGATAAAAATAAAAATACTGACTTTGAAGGCCTGTCTTGGGATTAAAATAATAATAGCTGTCATGATTGTCATAGTAATAGCAGACACACATAGTAACAGCAGACACTATGACATGATTGTCATAATAATAGCAGATCTTGCCACGTGTTGGGCATTCTTCTAAAATGGCATATGCATTGAATAACCTAACATCATGGCAGCCTCATGAGTAAGGACCTATAATTATCCTCATTTTAAAGACAAGGCAATGGAAGCACTGAGAAGCTAAGTAACTGGGCCAGCATTGTACAGCTAAAAAGGCAGAGTTGAAATTTATACCCAGGCAGTTTAGCTCTTGTGTTGACTATGGATCTGAAAAAGGTTTTGAGACTGGAAAATGATATATTAAATGGGGTTTTAATTTGCTATTGCTGCAAATAAAAAGTTCTAAATGAGAGGAACAAGCAGTGAGAGTGACCGACTTTCATGCAGGAAGATCTAGGGGTTAGGGAAGCTTTTGGGAGGGAAGGAACTCTGAAAGGGGAACAGTAAGATTCATGCTTGGAAATCAATTGCTGTCCCCAACTTTCATTAGCATCATGAGTGAAACCAGGAAGAAGGTTCATGGCAAGTGAAAAAACTCATTTCAGACTAGCTCAGGAAGGCTTTTTGCTTCCTCAGCCTGGAAAGACTTTTTGCAAGCCTGGCCTGCATGCGCCTACTCTTGGGAGGGTGGGAGTAGTCTCAAGCAAACCATATGAGATGAGCGGGCTTCTCATGGAATGGGGGTGAGGTGGGTGCTCCCAAAATATAAGAGGCTGGGCAGAAATAAAAATAAAACAAAATAAAACAAAATAAAATCAAGTAAAATAAAAAATCAAATCAAATCAAATCATAGAAAGACAAAAACAGCCAGAACCATTTCCTTTACCTACTTTGTACCTGGGACTTGGCTGAGGTGCATGTGCATGAGTCGCTCACGTGTGGGATGGAGCCCGAGGTCAGGAGAGCTAGTGTGCGCTGCAGGCCAGGACCCGAGGTGATATTTCTAACTGGCTCTTAGAAAGTTATCAGTGAACTTGGCTGTCTGCTCCAATGATCGCCACTAGATGTCACTGTTGTCGTGCTTGCAGGTCCTATTTCCCCCTCACCTCCCAACCTTCTCCCACCTTAGTTCTATTTCATTAGATTCAGAACACAAATACATCCATTTTTAAGTTAGAGGACAGATTTCCCTCCATAAATTCTTGGAATCTTGGTTTATTTTTATTTATTTTATTTTATTTATTTATAAATCTTTTATTTATTTCCATGTTGTCAGTGAACAACTTTTGTTGTTTTTCTCCTAGACATTGGGCATATGAAGATGTCTGTACACAGTAGGTACTTAAAATGCGAACTGGATTGAAAAAGGGAAGTTTGTAGGGATTTAGGGAAGATAGTGTCCTTATATTTTAACTTGCTTCAGTATTATTTACTTTTAAAAAAATTAAGTAAAGGCTTTGATTACATCAGGGTTCTTAAGTCTTTTGGATTAATGTCTTTTTTTTTCAGGGAATTTTGAAAACAGCAACAAAGTAATTAAGTGTTGCAGAGAGGATGAAAAACTCTGGGTGGGTTTGGATTTGCATTTGAATCTTGCCTCTGTTACTGCAGATAGCCCCTAAGAAAACTCCTTCTCTTTCCTCACCTCAGTTTCTTCATCTGTAAAATGGGAATGATGACACATGGTAGGGATGTTGTGAAGATTAAACTAATTAATGAATGTAATTATCCTTGGATGGTTTTTGACCCATTAACCAGTCGGGGGCGAGCTATTACTGTTGTGAAACTCAGGGTTCTGCAAGGGAACCTAATCCAGAACTAGATACCTCCTATACAACCCGGTGAGGGCAGAGATCCCATCTGAGCCTGGGGATAATTCATAAGGCCCCTTGCAGAGGTAGTACGAGGAGAGGCTTGACAAATGGATGAATATTGGAAGAAGGGACCTGTACAATGGGAAGAAAGTGTCTAGGAAGAGGGAGCTGCGTGGCTGAGGTATGATTCAGTGAAACAACCCGGTAGCCTTTGGGGAAGGGCGAGCAGTCCAGTGGTGCGAGGCTGTGATTTTATTCCAATGTGAAAGAAGTCTCTTTCTGAGAGTAGCTGTAAACTCTAGCACTGCCCTGGAGGAGCTCTAGACAAGTGGTCTTAGATGTTTACAGGGTACCTTTCATAGGACACTCTTTATCCTGGTGGGTGCCAAATGACCCGGTGTCCCTCTTGCAGGAAACCTGTTTATACCTTAGTGGCTCTTTTCTGACCTGTGTCAGTTTATTCCTACCAAACATCCACTCTGTAGGAAAGCTGTTACTGGAGGGAGAATTAGGTTTGGGTGTGTTGGTCAGGTGAGGCAGAGAGACGGCAGCACAACAAAACACAGGTAATAATGCAGGTGGTTTTATTACTTACACATCCCGGACAGAAGTGGGCAGCACACCTTATGGGGCCAACTGGAAGTGGGGGAGCCCCTGGAGATGCATATGGTCCACCAGAGTGGGGTGCAACAGAGCAAGTGAGGGACCCTAGGGTTGAAACCTTTCCTGGGATCTGAGACATTGTCTGGCAGGTTTCCCATGGGGAATTCTAATGGGTGGGTTTGGAGCAAGCAGGTACAAGTTCTGCTTGGGGTCACCCTGTGACTGAGAGGAGGTCACTGCAGTCATCTGCATGGTCCACGTGAGGTATGGAGGTCTTTGGGCAAGTCAAGTAGGTTGTAAACAGCTGTCACACAGGAAGGTGGTGACCAGGAGGTGGTGGCATAAGGCAGATATCTGGATCAACTCCACTGAGGAACTGAGGTGGAGGAGTGGAAACTGTGTCTATGGTGACAGCTCTGTTCTTGGGATGATGAGACACACAGCGATCAAAATTCATTGCAGAGGGGCTGGGCGAGGGGAGGCCCTCAGGCTGGGTAATGCTGTCTTTACCCCTTCTGGTGGGTGATGGGGAGCCAGTGGGAGAATGACTCAGGTCAGATCAGGGTCTTGTTGCAATGGATTTGATGGCAAGCAAGTCAGAGCTAGGCCTCTGGTGAAAGACAGGGAGGGACTGAGCATTGGTTATGAGAGGAGACACATCTCGTGGGTAAAATTAGCCAGACCAGGTGGATGCAGTAAGTAGTGCATAGGGAGGCTGCATTAGTTTCTTAGGGTTTCCATAACAAATTACCACAAACTTGGTGGCTTCAAACAACAGAAATGTATTCTCATAATTCTGGACACCAGAGTCTGAAAACAAGGGGTCAGCAGGGCCATGCTCTCTCTGAAAAATTCTAGGGAAAAAATTTTTTAGGGAAAAAATTTTTTAGGGAAAAATTTCTCTTTGCCTTTTCAGCTTCAGGTGGCTTCTGGGGCTTCCAAGCTTGGGGAGGCGCAACTCCAGTCTCTGCCTCCATTTTCACATGGCCTTCATCTCTGTGTCTCTGTGTTCTTTCTTCTTCTTACAAGCAAACTGGTTATGGGATATAGGGCCTATTCTAGATCCAGGATGATTTTATCTCAAGATCTTAACTAATCACATAAGCAAAGACTATTTCCATTAAGGTCATATGTAGTTGAGGTTCTGGGAGGACATGAGCTTTGTGGTGGGGGGACCCTCTTCATAGCACTGCAGAGGTATTTAGGATAATAATGTATAAAAAGCCAAAAGAGAAAAATTTTAACAGAACCATTCATGAGGTTCAAATGATGAGTGAATGGTATGGGGACAGAAACTAATGTGGTACTGACTGTTTAGCTATTTTGTTGTCCAAATTGCCTCCTCTCCTAGGCACATGGCTAGACTACACTTCCTAGCCTCCCTTGAAGTTGGGTATGGCTATATGACTGAATTTTGGCCAATGGAAGGGGATAGAAGAAATGAGTGCCACTCCCAGGCCTGTAGCACCTCCCCTGTATCTCCTATTCTTTTTCCTTCTTGAAGGTTGGCTGGAATGGATACCACCCACAAAGTGCTCTTAGAAGCATGTTGGTGAAGGAGGCAGAGAGTGAAG
Organism: Arctocebus calabarensis; assembly: GCA_963573935.1. Lineage (NCBI taxonomy): Eukaryota > Metazoa > Chordata > Mammalia > Primates > Lorisidae > Arctocebus > Arctocebus calabarensis. The sequence continues at coordinate 2,885 of CAUYON010033168.1, read as the reverse complement.
GAGCCTGACCCTTCCACTTCCACCTGTGAATCATTTTGGGGGAGACACCTAACAATGGGATATACTTCTCTGAAATTTGTATGAATGACAAACTGCTATTGAGAGGCTGCTTTGCTTACTCCAACAAATACAGCAGGAAGGAGACAGGAAAGACACACACACTAGTGGATTTTGGGTCTTAACACTTCTGACCTAAATTTGCAAAACCCTAGGAGACAGCTTTGCCTGGTCTACAGTGAGAGTCTGTAAAGCCAGCAGCAGTATCTGCTCCATCAGAGAGATCACAGCAGGACAGTTCTAAACCATTTCCAACAGCCTAGACATAGAGCAAAATGAAATGCAGAGATTGTATATTGAGGTCGAATATAGTTCATCAAACAAAGGTGAGACTATGCTGTCTTCCTTGGAAATAAATTAAATTGTAGAAAGAACCTAATTTATCACATTAGCATAAACAAATCTGAGAAAGATCACATAAAGAGACAAACAAAAGATTTTTATCAGACCAAAACGCCATCTTAATGCTCAAGCTTGCAGTAAAAGCAGAGACAGGCGGTCTTATCAAGTTTTTTTGTGAAATATTTTAAGAAAGCTTACTGATTATTTTCAAATTTTAATTTTTCTTTCTAAGGGTAAGGAGACATTTTATTTGTATTTAGAAATGTGTTCAATTAACCTAATATTTGATATCTTATATAAAATATAAGATATCTATCCCCTTATAAAATATAAGATATCAAATATTCTTTTATTTGATAAAAAAGGGTTCTTCTTTTATAAAAAAAGTTTTTTTCCTATCACACTTTATCAATCCTATGTTCTTCCCTAATGATGAGGAAGCTCCCTGAAACCTATCACTTCCTGCTTACAGATTTTTCAAAGTAAGAAATAAATTCTCTGACACACTGTCCCCCCATGAAACCTACAAAGAATATATATTTACTTTTCACTGTATGTAATGGATCCTTTAGAACAATATATCTAAAAAATTAGTGAGAGTGTGAAATTTAGAATAAAACTCTTTTAAAAGTGGCTTTTTATAAGCTGCCCTACATTACCACAATCTTTCCTATGCAATTCAAAATCTTAGTTTCTAATCTTATTGTATAATTTTCAGTTTCCCTTGTGAAAGTTAATCTTGCTGAGAAGGATTTCAACTAACCCTTCTCTTGAAAAATACTTGGGCAGCAATGTTTCTTTCTTTCTTTCTAGAGACAAAATCTTACTCTGTCACAACTCAGTAGAGTGCGGTGGCGTCACAGCTCACAGCAACCTCCTCTTGGGCTTAGGCGATTGTCTTGCCTCAGCCTCCCAAGTAGCGGGGATTATAGGTACCCACCACAACGCCCGGCCTCTTTTTGTTGCAGTTTGGTGGGGGCTGGGTTGGAACTCACCACCCTTGGTCTATGGGGCCGGTGCCCAACTCACTGAGCCACAGGAGCCATCCTCTTTTTAACATTCTAAAATGTAATAAAGTAATACGCTATAGGAAAAACATGGAAAACTAATCAGGGAAAGTGGTGTTCCAGGTCATTTTCTGATGAGCCAAATGTTAACCAGCAAACTCTCTTTCCAGGGCCATCTGTGTGCCCATTCTGTCCTTCATTGTTTTGAAAAATATCTCTAAATAGGGATTGTAGGTAATTTATTCAAAAGGGTATAATGTATGGTCTTTATGAAGACAAACTGAGATGAGGTATATTAGGGGATTATCACAGCTCCTAATATAGAGAAGGTGATGCAAATACTGTGTATTTTAAATTTGTTGGTTGGTTTTTAAAGTCATGTTGTTATCATGGCTTTAGTGGGGGGTAGTCCCCAACTTACATCATTCACTGTATTTGAGGCTGGTGAGGTAATGTTAAAATACAAGAGTAGCCTTCATTTGAACGATACAGAATTTGTTTCATATTAGGGGTGTATACATTGGATACTTTTTCTTCCATTCTAGAGATACTTTGCTAAGGAAAACATGTTCCAGCTCCATCGCTATGATTCAATTAAAAAAAAATTAAAAAAAAATTTAAATACAAGAGTAATTTCAGTTCATAATATCATTCCAAATACACTTATTGATCTATAGAGTTTGACCTTGTAGATCAATAAGTGATCCTGTTTTAGGAAGATATGGAGCACTTCAACACATCCCTGTAAATGCCCAGGATCTCAGGGCACCCAGCCTTCTTGACACAGCTGTTGTATGGGGATGTGCAGCTGTGAATGTGAAATGAACGTGGCCTTAGAAATGATGTCTAAAATATTGGTTAGGTGTAGGCTCAGCGTCTAGCAAAGTGGATCTTCCATTAAGGGGCTTTTGTAGAATAGCTTGGAAACCCATGAGACGAACTTCTGAAACTCAATGTACTCCTCACTCTAGGGTGACTTTTTAAAAATTTATTAAATCATAGCTGTGTACATTAGTGTGATCATGGGGTACAGTGTGTGGGCTTCATATACAATCTGAAATATTTTCATCAAACTGTTCAACATAACCTTCATGAGATTTTTCTCATTTATTATGTGAAAAAATTTGTACTCTGCATTTAGTAGGTTTCACCTGTCCCTTCTTTTTTTTTTCAAAACAAAGCCAACAAGCCTTTTTATTTTCTCAAGATGCCTCTGCTTTTTCACAGGTGAAATAACCTGATTATTTTTTTTTTCAAGTTTATTTTTTTATTTTGTAAGACAGAATTTATTCACAGAAAAGAAAGAAAAGAATACAAAAAGCATTAAGGCATCTGTTAGAGGGAGAAAATTCTAGTGGGAATAGAGAAGCTCTCTCCATTTCTCTCTCAGTCTTTCCCCATCTCCTCCTTTAGGCCTTTAGTCTCAGGGTATATATAGGTGTATGGGTTCCGTGGCCAGGAAACAAATGAATACAGTCC
>CAUYON010033167.1:0-11395 GCA_963573935.1 Arctocebus calabarensis | reverse complement strand
CTCTTGGGCTTCTTCCATGACTTAGCAATTATGAATTGGGCTGCAATAAACAATCTGGTACAGATATCTTTGTTGTACTGTGATTTTTGGTCATCTGGGTATATACCCAGTAAAGGAATTATAGGGTCAAATGGCAAGTCTGAGGGAGAGGGTGGGGGGAGATAGGACAAAGAGTGAGATCACATGTGTGGTACATATTTGAAGAGCCAGGAGAAAACTTCTAAATACGGATCAAAAATGTTTTCACATAGTAAATGAGAAAATCTCATGAATGTTATGTCAATCAGGTTGATAAAAATATCTCAGATTGCATGTGAAGCCCGCACACTGTACCCCATGTGTGAACTAATGTACACAGCTATGATTCAATAAAAAAAAAAGAATATGTGAAACGTACTATTGCTATAATGGAGTATTCATAATAAAATTGTGATGTCTGCTATATGTAAAGTTTCTTGAGTTATCTTACACAGTCTAGAATAGGATTCATTGTTCTCCTCTTAAATTGATCTGTTATCTTAACAAGAGAAAATTTTGCAGCGTTTCTCATTTGTTTATCAGAGATGTTAAATCACACTTCAAAATGGTGGTTACCTCTTGTGAAGGAGAGAAGAGAAAGGCATTTAAGAGAATGGGGGGAAGATATAGTTTTATATAAGTTACAATAATATTTGTGGATTGTCAGTGGGGTTTTGATATTGATTATATTATGTAATAAATAAATATAACAGAAAGTAGAGGTGAGTCAGGCAAAATATGCTGAATCATGATGAAGAATTCATCTGTTCACTGAAGGTCCTAAAATGAAGAGGAATTAGGCCTGAGTAAGGAAAGGTCACTCATCTGCGCTTTCTGTGAGCATCTGTGGTTTAGGAGTGTTCACGAAGGGCAGACTAGTGCATAGCCAGACTCTTCCCCAGAATGAAAGTCAGTCCAGTGGATAACCAGTGAAGCTTTTATAGATACTACAAGACAGCCTTATACAGTGGTGGTGATCTATTAATTATAGCTGACTTGTTTCATATGCCTTAGAGTCTTTTAATACCTTTAAAATATGCTGCCAAGACTTCTGGTATTTAAAAGTGTACTCAAATAGAAAGATTTGGAAAATTACTTGTCTGGAGGATACTGCAAATAATGGACTACAGTAGCAATATGCCTCTTTAAATGGCTCTAATGAACTCCAGATATGTCCTAAGAGATTTGGGACAAATCTGTATTTTTCTGTAGTCTATTAGGAGCTCATTTCCAATTTCAATTTCAGAATAAATCCAGAAATGATTCTCTAGACTTACTTAAACCACTCAATGTTTTTAAATTCTAACTTAAGAAGCTATATAACTTAGCTTCTTGAATTATATTAGTCTAAAGCTAGGCTGCCCAGATTCAAACCCAAGATCAGCCACTCATTAACTCTATAACCAAAGCAAGATATCAACATTCTTTCTGGCTTAATTTCCTCCTCTGAAAAATAAGTGTATCAGACAGGTGTAGAGGAAAGGTCACCCATCTACTCTTCATGGCTTTCTGCTTGTAACTTGTGTATATTAACTTCAGTGTCACAATAACCCTATACTATAACAGAGATATTGTGACACTTAAGTTAACATACACAAAGTTCTCAGAACAGGATTAATGCCTCACATACATGTAAAAACCCCTAAATATTAGCCATGTTAGCCATTCTTACCTTTATAGTGATTTCAGGGTCTAAAGAGAGCACTAAAAAAGCCAGTTTCAACTTTTTTCATATAGTAGATATTTGGATGGGACAGGTTCACGGTATCGACTTAAACCACAGAAGCCAAACCAATGATTTGAATGTATATTTTACTTTTTACATAATTACATTAGAGTTTATTTTGTTTGTTTGTTTTGAAACAGAGTCTTATTATGTTGCCCTTGGTAGAGTGCTGTGTAACCTCCAATTCATGGGCTTAGGTGACTCTCTTGCTTCAGACTCCCAAGTACCTGGGGACCACAGGCGCCCTCCACAACGTCTGGCTATTTTCTTGTTGCAGTTGTCACTGTTGTTTAGCTGACCCAGGCTGTGCTTGAACCCACCAGCCTCTGTGCGTGTGGCTGGCACCGCAACCACTGTGCTACAGGTGCAAAGCCACATTACTTTTTTTTTTAATATTTATTTCTTAAATTAAATTCTTTAAACATGCTTAATTTATGACTTTTACTTCTCAGTCCACAACATTTAGGAATTGTTTCAAAGTTTTTATAATAATGTCATTATTAATCTTAACCAAATATTGTTTGTATATAAAATTAAAAAAAATTGTCATGGTTTATAATCTATTTTCAAGAACAATAAATGTGTATTATTTCATTTTAATGATCTTATATTAATCATCTGTACTGATACAGTATTACTTATTTAAGCAATTATCCAATTCTTTGCATATGTATCATTATATTCCTAGAATAATGTTCAAAAAAATAAGAATATTAAGATCCCCTCTCAAAAAATGATGCTAAATTGTCTTCCAAATGGACTAGATTTTACTAGGTTGCATTCCTACCAAGTTATTGGACTATTCTTTTTTCTGTACCTCAACAATTGAATTCTACCAATTTTATGGCCAACTAATATAGCAAAGTGTTGATGCCATTTGGAGATATTTGATTAAATATTAACAACTACCACAGTTTCAATTATTAATTGTTTTTAATATTCTGTTAATTTCTCTATCGTGGTACCTATTTTTCTTATTGATTTGGGGGAGGTTTTAATCCATGAAGAGTATTAACCATTTGTGAAATCTTTCAACTAATTTTTCAAGCCAGTCCTTCTTATTGTAATTTTGTTTATAATGTTATTGTGTTATTTTAAAAAGAGAAAACCTGGTAACACTTTATTTACCAAAATTAGTAATATGAAACATCACATGGCCATTTCAAAAAAGTTTTTGACGACTGCTTCATGAAAAGTAGAGATATTCATGGTGGTGACAGATGTCTTAACACAATAATCAAGTAAATGAGGTGAAAGCTATGTAGATTGGTTTGATGTAACCATGTCAGACTGTATTAAAAAATCAACACATTGTACCTCACATATGCATAAATGTATTCATGATCTATGTGTATGTGACTTAATAAAAAAAAAGGTTAGGAGGTAAAATCTACATATTATAACCTCAAAGTTGAAAAAGAAAATATAGATTTAAGACAGAAAAGATACATAGAAAAGTATAAGTTGTTATCTCTGGGTAATGAGGCTATGGGTGTGTACTATTTTTCCTCTTATTCTTTTCCCTGGAGAACAGATATGTGGTTTTAAAATCAGGAAAATGTACTAGTGCAACCAAACCTTTTCCATGACAGTTTGAATCAAATAGCCAGCGTAAGAAAAGCTATTGCCATTTAAAGAATTCTGTACCCCTCTGTAAACACAATAAAATTTTATGCCTAAACAAGATCAATAGTTTATCCTAAAAAATATACTCATCCAAAATGCCAACACAATCATTGCAGTGTTAATTAAATTTTATTGTGACTATAAGTTAAAAGTGGCAAGACTGCCAGCTGTGATGTTGATTTAAAAATGGAGCTAAAATGTTTTTTATTGCTAGATTTGCTTATAGACTGAGCTAATTAGTTCAATTATATGTACATTTTGTTAATAAAACAACAGTATTTTCAAAAGACAGTACATTTAAAAGAATTTTACATGTCTCTAAAATTTGATCATGTTACGACAAAATTTGAAGGGAAGAATTTAATGAGGCGACTCAGGAAAAAAACAAACAAAAACTCCAAAACAAGAGTGGTTACACCAACCTGTTGATTCCTATTCAAAAACAGTCAGGGTTTAAGAGATCAAAGTAGAATATACATGAAAGTATTAGTGTATAAATGTAACGTTTCCTGAAAACAACTTCTATTTCAAGCCATGTCTTAAAATATTCACATTATCTATTCAAACTTTCTAGATAAAGATCTGTATTATCTACCTATATGGCATATAGAAAGAAGAAACAAGAGGCAAATATTGAATGATTCAATTATTACCTTATAGTCAAAATGACACAGAGGTTAAGAGACTCCTTATTTTAACGTGTTTCTGATGGAAATGATTCTGTATGATGGAGATCAGTGGGAATTTTGTCCCTATATTTCACCTTCAATCTAAGGACTGCTCTTTATAAGTCAGGCCTTCTCTGACTTACAACAAAGAGACTGATAAATTATGTAAATGCAGATTTTATTTCCTCATTTTGTGCTCCAGTCATTGCACTAGAAACAGCAGCTTTCACACTAAACACAGAGCTGGTTCCTGCTGAGGAACCGTGTAGGGAGGGGGTGGGCTGCGGAGACACAGAAAAGCAGGTTAACGTGATGTAAGGCACACCTGATGTAACACACACATGATGTAAAGCACACATGATGTAATGCCAACAGCATACAGCAGGACGAACATCCCAATGGGGGCTCAGGGCTCCCTCTTCGAGAGCCCACAGTCCAGGGGTCAAAGAAATACTTTGAAGGGGTCTAATGATACCTTAGGCAGCTAAAAAGCTTATAAGCCAGGCAGGGTAACTGCCATCCACAGAACTTAAACAGGCCGGTTACTCCTGGATTTCTACATTGAAGATGAAAGTGGCGAAATGTATTGTTAGAAAGATGGCAGAAACCTTTAGGTCTATAATGGAATTTGGAACTTATCCCAAGGGCAATGGGAAACCTTTGAAAGATTTTAAGCAGAGAAGGGACTTAATTATTTTTGCATTTCAAATCACTCTTGCTGGAGCATAGAAGAAGATTTGGAAAGCAACCAGCCAGGAGGTTCCTGTAGTTGTTTAGCAGTATTATAAAGTCATAATCTTATTTTGTACAAGAACTGTGCCATTATGCAATTGTTTTACTCTCATTAGCAATTTGTTATTGTGGCCTACAGTTTAGAGTGAGGCCTTTTTCTTAGTAAAACTAAAAGACCACAAACATATCTATTTAAAACCAGTGATGCCACTCCATACCCATCAAATGACTAAAATGAAAAAAATAGTGACAATGCCAAATGCTGGCAAGACTGCAGAATGAATAGACTACCCCTATCTGCTGGTGGGAAAGTAAAATAGTATGGACATTCTGGAAAGTAGTTTGGGGGTTTCATCTGAAACTAAGCATGGAATATGTTATCCAGTGTATGTGCTCCTGGCCATACACTCCAGAGCTACGAAAACGTACATACTCACACAAAACCACATATGCTAGAGTTCAGAGTAATTTTATTTGCAACAGTCAGAAACTGAAATCAGCCCTGATACCCTTTAACAGATGAAAGGTTAACCCAACAGTGGTTCCTACACACCACAGTTTTGTAAAGTATTACTGCTGGGTTAACTGAGCACATTTCTGAGTATTGTTGACTACAAGTACATGTAAGTCTATAATGATCTCGTAACATTTTGAATTATTATAAAATACCAATAATGTTGTGTAATCTTAAAAAATTCTAAGCATGCCGAGGGACAAGCCTAAGACCACACACACTGTGAATTGAAGGGCCTCCTCCAAAATCGACATTCTTCACATTTCACAAAGGGTGAGGTTCTAAGTGATGACTTTGATTAATTTCTGTCTTTCCTAATTATGGTTTCGTTTAAGGTCTTAAGCTTGTTCTACATATTTTTCTCACAATTCGTATTCATCACTACCACCAGCAACGGGAGACTAACTGGTTCTGTGCACAGCCCCTGCTACCTGTGATGATAGACTAAGTTCAAGAACTATCTGCCTTTGAACGCCTGCCTTCAGTAACACCCTATGTCTTAGTAAATCAACACACAAAGGAGAACTCCCCGAGAGTCTAAAGAAAACTACAAAAAAGGTTCACTTTGGACTAAAAATATGACCACAGATATGGAACTAGTATGACCACTCAGTCTGGGAAGATGAAATGGCCAATTTCTTGGGACCAGCACAGATGGCTAAAAGCCATATTAGACGTGAAATTATACTACTTATGTGCTGTTAGAAAGTGCAGATAAAAGATGATTACACATAGTACAGTTATCTAGTTTTCATTAGAAGGACTAAATGATTTAAGATGATAGAAAAGCCAGGCTGAATGAGGAGCACAGGACAGGGCATTAATGAGGCATTTACCTTTGTTGCTCACTGTTAAAAACCTTTCCGAGACACATCACAGACTGTGAACTGACTCTGCTTGCCATTTGGGATAATGTATTTGTGAATGAATTGATTACTGGTTCAAAAAATACCAATACTTTCCTTATGAGTCTCAGAAAAAGCCCAAACTCCTTCATAGGAGATACAAAAGAAACACGAAGCTGGCTGTCCTCTCCTGGCCACTCGCTCCACACCCCCGGCCTTGGCTCTGCCGGGTTTCCTGAGCAAGCCGTGCTCTCAGCGCCCACTTCACTATCTCTGCAGGTGCTCCTCTCTGCACCTCCCACCAGGGCAAATGTCCTTAAAATAGCTGAGTGCTATCTTCACTGAGAAGCTTCCTCTGAACCCTTCCTCCCATCCTCCCTGAATTAGGTTCCTCTTTCCTTTCTAATCACTATTTCTGTTGAGCTTATCAAAAGGTAGAAAGTACTTTCTATAATTTGTATCTTTCACGGGATTAAAACTTCTGAGCAAGTGTTTTATTCTATAATTTGTATCTTTCACGGGATTAAAACTTCTGAGCAAGTGTTTTATTCTTGCTTCTATAAGCAACACTATACAATTGAATTCCTGATATAAGACTAAAATAACAGTAATTGATTTTATTGAGTGCTTAATAATCACCAGGCACTCTGCTACGGTTTGAACGTGTTTCTCGTCATCATCGCATTCTAATAAGCTGAATAAATACAATTGTTATGATTTTGGGTGAAGACACTGAGTTATGCTGAGTTTAAGAATCTTGCCTAGGGCTACCAAGCTAGCAAGCGATAAGGCTAGTGTTTCGATTGAATCATGTGGACTTCACTGTGCAACTTCTTCACCACTATACTGTAGCTATTTCATGCATTATGTATCAAGCTAAGTGTTCTTAAGGGAATAGGCATATGAATCTACACACACAATTAAAGTGCAAGCACATGTGTATTTATTTGTGTATATATATGAAAATCATCAATAGTGGTACAAAGTTATTTCAGTGGATTATGAGTTTTGACAAAAGACCATCTGATATCCCAGAAATTATCTTCTTTCCCACAGATATATAATAGTACTCTAATTAATACCTGGCAAGGCATATTGTCAATGTACACATATTTTCAAAGTATCCATAAGATAAACTTTGCACTGTAAATATACACTCATGATTATGTACCATGTAAAATCTACTCAATAGCCTAGCAAAATTTAGAAAATGTAGGCATGAGGTATGCATTACAAGATGAGGTATGCAAAAATACATTAGCATGTATAGATAATTACCTGAATAACTATTTTATTTAGGAAAATATATATGTATATATACATACATATTCACAAAGATATTACATGTGTACATGTATATATATACACAAAGATATTAAACATTTTCTCAGCAATATTATTTTACATTTCAATTTTTTTAAATTCACTATTATTTTTTTATACAAGTGATTCCCCACTGGAATCATCTGAGAATCTCTTTCAAACACTGATGCCTGAGGCTAGATGTGGTGGCTTATACTATAGTCCCAGATACTCTCGAGGCTAAGGCAGGAGGACTGATTGAGCCCCAGAGTTTAAGTTCATAGTAGGCTAAGACCATGCCTGTGAATAGTCACTGCACTTCAGCTCTGGCAGCAGACTGAGACCCCTTCTGTTAAAAAGAAAATACTGATGCCTGGACCATAACCACTCTGCCACTGCCCCTAGCCAGACATTCTGATTTAACTGGTAATGGGCTGAGACACAAGTATTAGGATTGTTTAAAACAGCAGTTCTCAATCTTCCTAATGCCATGACCCTTTAATACAGTTCCTCGTGTTGTGGTGACCCCCAACGAAAATAATTTTATGGTTGAGGTCACCACAACATGAGGAACTGTATTAAAGGGTCGCAGCATTAGGAAGGTTGAGAACCACTGGTTTAAAAGCTTCCAAAATAATTCAGTACAGGAGGCAGAATGCTACTGAACTTTCTCTAAATTTTCCCCTGATTTTTATTGGCATTTCCTTTACATCTCACTTAAAAGCAAGTCTGACAAATAAAATTATTCCAGGTGAACACTGAAACAATGCCAGAACTCAACACGGAGTTTCTGGTATCAAATATGTTACCTGTTACCACATTCCTCAATTATAATTTCTTTTTGATTAATTCTTTTTACAGATAATAAAAAATAGGTCTTTTCTAAACCATCTCTTCAAGGACATAGTTAAATTCACTACCTAATCACCAAACTTAATTATGCAGGATTGTATTTCATTTTCATTAAGTAACAATTTCCATGTCCTTAAAATAGAGAAGTGTATCGTTTGGATGAGGGAACAGATTATTTGGAAGAAGGGAGGTGTGAGTAAGAGGAAAAAAATAAGAAACACAAAAGTTCCAGGACAGTACCGCACAACGCACTCCTCGTCCTGTCCATTCTAATCCCTGGGTATCATCTTCTGTATTGCTTCACGTGAAAAGCAGCAATTAGTAATATTAACACTCACATTGATGTAAAGATATGGTCTTTCAGAAACCAACTGTCTACCCACTTAAGTGTGAATACATTTACACTACCATTGTATCAATATTCATATACTATATTTAATAGTCTGTGGCATCATTCACAAATCTTGGTTCTTGCTTCTTTCAAAAGTCATGACAGACATGCGTTTCCCCACACCAATCAAGTCAGACACAGCCATTTAACTTGGTTTGATCATGAGCAGAACCTTCTAGAGCCAGCAGAAGTACCACGTGTGTCTCTTTTCCTTCTTGTACAGCAACTGACCCAGTTCCAAATATCAGTGGTTCCATCACCCTACAGAGAGTAAAGACAATGCAAAGTGAAGGAAGCGGCCAGCCAGCCAGCCAGCCCTCGGGGGACCTCACAGGAGTGAGGAACAAGCCTGTGATGTTCGAAGCCCCTGGTAGTTGTGGGTTGCTTTCCTGCTGTGAAATCTACCCAATCCTTAATGGCATGTTATCTACACATATGTACATATAAATGTATGTGTATGTACATATGTCTATTCAGAAAAAATACATCACTTGCAATAATGAATTTGTTAGGTTAAGAATTGCAGTATCCTGCTACAATGTGTTTAAAGTCTATCCAAGGTAAAACAGAGACGCACATGCTCAGGCAGAGAATTCATTAAGCACCGTTGCCATTACATTTGTAAAAAGAGTTGTCGACTCCACTAGGCTGACACCGTGAGTCACGTTTCTCAGTCTCTAACATGATGATAAATCACTGAATGATGCAATGAAAGTCTGATCATTACAATTTAGTCATAACAAATGTAGCACCGAATGGTGCCCTCGTAAGACAGCATGTCAAATGCAAATTTCAGAGTGAATGCTTCTTCAGACTAACGAGTGGAGTATTGTGATGTCTAAATTTGTGTACTATAGTTATCGACAGAAACATTGAAATGGATCCAGTTTCATCTGCAGAAAACAACAAATCTAAAATACTAGACTCATCGATTGTTAGATATTGAAGAAACCTCCTGGAATGGCTGGTTATAAAACTTGAAAGAAATAACTGTTTCTCTCTACTCTTCTGCATTTTCAAGTAGTTCATAGTTTAAAATATTATAACTGGAAGAGAAAAAACTATTTTACGCAGCTATTAAATACCATCACCAAAAGACCATACTGGGATGACGTTTTATTAAGAAATATGCGGCATGGCTCAGCGCCTGTGGCTCAATGGCCTAAGGCGCCAGCCACGTACACCTGAGCAGGCAGGTTCAAATCCAGCCCGATCCCGCCAAACAACAATGAAGGCTGCAACCAAAAAGTGGCCAGGCGTTGTGGCAGGCGCCTTTAGTCCCAGGTACTTGGGAGGCGGAGGCAGGAGAATCACTTGAGCCCAGGAATTGGAGGTTGCTGTGAGTTGTGATGCCACGGCACTCTAGCCAGGGTGACAGCTTGAGGCTCTGTCTCAAAAAACAAACAAACAAACAAAAAATAATAAAACAAAACAAAATTGATTTCCTAGAGCTGTTGCTAACTGGTAGATAGCAGTGATGTATCTAGGGAATGCGAATGAGTGGCTGCCTAAACGAGTGAGTCACACAGAGACAGAAGAAAGTATAGGTACCTGGGAGACAATGAGTTTGGTTCCAGACCACCACAATAAAGCAAACATCACAAGTGAGTTACATAACTATTTTGGTTTGCCAGTGAATATAAAAGTTACGTTTACACTTTTATGTTTATTAAGTATGCATTAGCCTTATGTCTAAAAAACAATGTACATACCTTAATTAAAACATACTTTTTTTGCTAAAAATTGCTAACGATTGTCTCAGCTTTCAATGAGTCTGGTGGAAGGTCTTGGCTCCATGTTGATGGAAGTTTATGTAATATTCTAAATCCTTTGTCATCATTTCAATGATAATTTATAGCATCTTCATCAGGAGTAGATTTCCATCTCAAGAAACCACTTTCTTTGCTCATTCCTTTTTTTTTTTTTTTTTTGTGGAGACAAAGTCTCACTCTATCGCACTTGGTGGAGTGCTGTGGAGTCACAGCTCACAGCAACCTCCAGCTCTTGGGCTCAAGCGATTCTCTTGCCTCAGCCTCCCAAGTAGCTGGCACTACAGGCGCCCGCCACAGCGTCCGGCTAATTTTTGATGCAGTTCGGCTGGGGCCGGGTTTGAACCCGCAGCCCTCAGTATATGGGGTCGGCGCCCTAGTCGCTGAGCCACAGGCGCTGCCCGCTCATTCCTTTTTTTAAGAGACAGGATCTCACTCCATCACCTAGGCTTGAGTGTGGTGGTGCAATAATAATTCATTGCAGCCTTGAACTTCAGAGCTCAGGCAATCCTGTGTCAGCCTCCCAAGTATGTGAGACTGCAAGAGTGTACTGCTGTACTTGGTTAATTTTTTAAAGGTTTTTTGTAGAGTTGGGATCTTGCTGTTGTCCAGACAGGTGTTAAAGGCCTGGCTGCAAGCTATCTTTCCGCCTCAGCCTGTCCAGAGTGCTGGCATTGCAAATATGAGCTACCATACCTTTCCTCTGCTCATTCATAAGCAAGTCCTCATCTGTTCAAGTTTTATTGTGCAATTGCAGTAATTCAGTCACATTTTCAGGTTCCACTTCACATTTGTTTTCAGGCTCTATTTAGCTCTGTTGCCCAGGCTGGAGTGTAGCAGCACCATTTTAACTCACTGTATCCTCAAATTCCTGGGCTTAAGGGATCCTCCTGCTTTAGCTTCCCAAGTAGCTGGGATTCCAGGCCTGTGCCACCATGCCCCACTAATTTGT